>CAUYRH010072049.1:0-48987 GCA_963574655.1 Perodicticus potto
CCCCCCCCCCCCCCCCCCCCCCCCCCCCCCCCCCCCCCCCCCCCCCCCCCCCCCCCCCCCCCCCCCCCCCCCCCCCCCCCCCCCCCCCCCCCGCCCCCCCCCCCCCCCCCCCCTGCCAGGGAGCAGACACTCCAGGCTTCAGAATATTAAAGTGACGGGGTCTAGTGCTTTGTGCTCAGTGCCAGGAAAATGAGTCCAAATCAATCCTCTATTACTGTCCCCCTTTGTCCCATATTCCTGTTCACTATTCCTACTAATATTTCTAATCTACTAACAATTAATAATTGAATGTTGGTTTCAAACTTATAAAATCATTATTACCAGTAATGCCATCACATCAAGATAATACTCCTAAGTATTCTCACATCACTCTTCATGATCCCAAACAATTCTTCTGGCCCCTTTGTAGCCCATTCTCTTTTATATTAGCTCCACAAAAGTATGTGTAATACTGGTTTGAGTGTTATAAATATTTACATGAATTTATATAACTTTTTACAACTCGTGCTTATGCTTGGAACTACTGGGCTTCTCCTCCAGTCAGATCCTGCTCAATCTCTTCCTCTCTGTTTCCCACTCTTTCTAAATGTCTGAGCACTTGCAACTTCTTGAAAAGCTCCCTGACACTGGAGGAAGAGAGTTCACTTTTCCTTTAAAAATGTTGATCTAAGTGTTTTAATTACAAATGCAGAAAACACTTATCTCCAAGAAAGTGGAAATAGCTCATAAGTTGGGGTCCGAGGACAGTGGAGTCCTTCTCCAAGATTTTGTTTCAGGGCCTGATGCTTGGGACCTGGGCTGAAACAGTCTTTAGACAGCATGTTACCAAGTTTACAATTAACATGGGGATAAATAGAATCAGCCAAGGAGAACCACTTTTAAGAGTCCTTCAGTAAAACTCTCTAGCAGCAGAAATGAAAAGTCAAGCTAATATGGTTAATATTGGTAGAATGAAATCCTTGCTAAACCCAAGAGGAATTCTACAAAGACGGGTAAAAGAGATGCTTCATTTTGCCTAGCTGTTATTGAACAGTGATTGTAAATTGTTCTAGGGTGATAGAGATTGGAGATCCTTCATTTCAGGACATTAAAAAATGGTGATAATTAAATATATTAGCAGAGAACGTAGAAACTTCAAGTTAAAAATTAATGAAAGATAACCTGGGTCTTTTTTGCTTCTAATTCTCAGTTGAGGAATTCAATATGGTCTAAGAGACTAAAGGTGATAAAGGGGAAACTGGGAAAGCAAAATAGCATTTCCACCAATGGAGCTCTGTCTTCCAAGATAGAAAAAAATTCACTTGAAAGGATTAGATCTCTAGGGACTGCAAACTAAGGGGAACTAAATAAATGCCAAATATTTCTAGTGTAAGAGGAAATGCCATTGCAAAAGTTTTTTCCTCATTGATTCTTGTGAAAAAATGACCAAAGAAGAGACTTGCCCAAATTTAAAGTATGAAAGTGCAAACAATTCTAAAATAGCCTTGCTAAATTTATTTGCAGAGAAAGTGTTCAGCCTTTAGGCTTCATTGTTTATAAAAATAAATGGAGGGCAGTGCCTGTGGCTCAGTGAGTAGGGCGCTGGCATGTTCAAACCCAGCCCCGGCCAAACTGCAACAAAAAAAATAGCCGGACATTGTGGCGGGCGCCTATAGTCCCAGCTATTTGGGAGGCTGAGGCAAGAGAATCACCTAGGCCCAGGAGTTGGAAGTTGCTGTGAGCTGTGATGCTACAGCACTCTACCGAGGGTGATAAAGTGAGACTCTTCATTAGGATACATGGCAAAGATGGTAAGTTGTGTATACCATGATCAAATTATGGTACATGAGATTCTTCTGCTGCGCTCTAGAAGCAAACAGCCAAGTTGTGAACTGCTTATGGAGAATACCACATAGCAGAGAACTATAGCAGCCTCCAGGGCCTCAGTTGTTTTAAATCACTGTTTTATTTTTGAAATAAAATTGATAATTGAGAGATGATTTTTCTAGAATGAATAGAGATCTATTACGGTGGAGGAGGGTAGACTATAGATAGTATATCAATATAATATGAATAATGATTATTAAGTAGTTCTTCCCCAAAGCTAAAAGTTTTTAAAAGAAGTTTTTTCATTCAAATGTATCACAAGACCACAGGTTTTGAGGTTTCTGGATTGCTTACTGCTCTTGATAGGCTGCCTTCCTTTTTTTTCTAACAAAAAGCCTTATTTTATGATTTATAATTGATATTGGTTATATTTTCTGTTTGATGAATTATATATATTATTAAATATTTTAATAATACAATACAGATATATTACACTACTAGCAAAATTACAGTCTACAAGAATAAAATGAGATAGAGAAAAGTAATTTTCATAAATGAGGTTGTCTTCTAATAACTGTAATCTTTTCTGAGTGAATGTAGTCTTTTACCTATGGAACTTGTTTAATTATAAAAATGTAAAATAAAAGCTTTCAGCCAGCTATATTTCATTTGTTTTGAATTTATTTTATTCAAATATCAGAAATTTTGTACTGAATGAGGTACTTACAGAATTGTAACAGATATGTGCCGAATCTGATTGGGATTTTTATATTATAGTAGTTTGTATAAGGGACAAGACTGTTTGACATGTGAATCACATAAAGATGATACAAACTGTATGAAAGAATTTAAAATTAAAATACACAAAATAATTTATATCATTCAAAATATTACTCTTTTATTTTATGATGCTTTTGATAGATTTGGGGGAATTGGCTCGTGAAAAAGTGAAGTAACATCTATGTAGATGAGTGTATTGAAGCAAAACAATAAAACTGCTTGTGGGAAAGAAATAAGCAATGATCGTACCTTAGTCAAGGAAGAAGCAATGCAATATGGAAGATAAAACTGAAATAAAATGAAGAGGTACAATTCACAGCAGGCAATCTTGCCTAATTTATTTTACTGTCTCCAGCCTTCCTTATTCTGCACTTTCATCCTTACTTTGTACCCATTTGCTTGTACCCTACTGTTTTGCAATGTCTTTGTTTCATTGGTGGCTATATTGATACACCATGTGTGCCACCGAAATTTTTGAAATCCTTGAATCCAGGGTACTTAACACAATATTGTATTCAATATGTGTTCAGTGAAAAGTTGGATAAACAAATGGAAAGTTAGTTGACTATGCTAAAAAGTTAACATTTGAAATCTTAGAAAAGGATGCATCATGGATCTTTATGATATAAGCCATGATGTATTAATACATTATGATATAAAATATAATGTATTCTGTATTTATGCTTTGATTGGAGCAACAAAATAAAAAGATAAATTGTCACAAATAACTCTTTTTTTCATCTAGCTACTGTTTCATCTTCATCAGCATCAAAACAAGTTTTATGTAGAGTATGATTCTTACTTCACAACTAATGTATTTTACTGACAGGTTATTTTGTTTGAGGAGTGGTAATAAAACTAAATTGTGTCCATCTTAATAGCTCATGCATTTCTTTGTGAAGATAATTCTTTCCTAGTTAGAATATTAATACACATTAATGCTAACATAGGCTTTAAAATGCATTTTATTGTTAAAACTATATGGTGATCTTACATCTATATAAATTATGATGTAATAATTTATTTATTTTTTAATTTTTTTCCAAACATAGCCCATAGAAGGGTTGCTAGATAAAACACATGGTGCCCAGATAAATTTGAATTTCAGATAAACGAGGAATAATTGTTTAATTTAAGTATGGGCAAATACTCCAGTGAGCATATTTATGCTAGAAAATATGTGTTCATTTAAATTCAGATTATACTGAATACCCTGAAAATTTAATTGTGAAACCTGGCTATTCCATCTTTGATTGTCCAAAGTGCACCACCTGTTTTTTTTTTTTTCTTTTTATTTCACAGTATCATGGGGATGAACGTGTTTTTGGTTACATGGATTGCTTTTGTAATGCTTGCATTGTTAAGTGTGCCTGTCACCCCATAGTGGTCATTCTACATGTGAAGTGATTTTTGCTCATCTCCTCTTTATCCTTTCCCCCTGTTTGATTTCCATTGATTTATACTTCCCTCTATGCACATATGTACTCAGAATTCAATTTAATAGTGAGTATTTATGGGGCTTCTTTTTCCACTTTTTAGATACTTCACTCAAGATAATGGTCCCCAATTCCATCTATGTTGCTGCAAAAGACATTGAGTCATCCATCTTCATAGCTGAGTACTGTTCCATGCTAATCATACACCACATTTTGTTAATCCATTCACGAATTGATGGGCATTAGGGTTGACTCCACATCTTTGCAGTTGTAAATTGTGCTGCAGTTGAAGGCAGTTGTCTTTTCAATAAAATGACTTCTTTTCCTTTGGGTAAATACCCAGTAGTAGGATTGCAGGATCAGAAGGTAGGCCTACTTTTCTGTATACAGTTATCCCTAAAGGTCATGCTAATTGGTAGTCTCAGTGTATAAGTGCTCCTTTGTCTCAGCATCCCCCTGGGCATCTATTGTTTTGTTACTTTTTGATAAAAGCCATTTTAATTGGGTAACATGATTTCTCATTGTGGTGTTAATTTGCATTTCCCTGATGGTTAGTGATGAGAATTGTCCCATATGTTTATGGCCATTTGTGTATCTTCTTTTCAAAAACTTCCTGTTCTTTGCTCACATTTTAATGGGGTTGTTCGATTTTTGCTTCCTGATTTGCTTCAGTTCTTTGTAGATTCACATTATTAGCCCCTTAATAACTTTCAGATATTTTCTTCCATTCTGTAGGTTGTGTATTTTCTCTGTTTTTTTTTTCATTAAAAATTTTAATTTTATTGTAGTTCCACAAAGAGGTTATAAAATTTCCTGTAAAAACATTGAAAAATATCTTTAAAATCCTGGATGGATAATCTACGATTTACAAATGAGAATGTTAGATTTTACATTTAGAATGTACTTAGAATGTCTGAATAATTTTATTAGAAATTTACTAGAGGAAATAAGAACATCAAACTTTAAAGATTTGCTATTTAACCCCAATTAAGCTTTTGAAAGCTACACATTTCTGGAGGAACACAGCTTGCCAAGGAGTTTGATGCTGCCACTAATGGAGAGGCTGACCTCAAGGGCAGGGATCTGTAGGGCAGACCTGCTGGGGCAACTGATCAAAGTGGTCTTCTCTTATTTTTTCCCTTATGTTTTTAACAAAGTAAAAATGATAAAAGATGTAAACTGCACAGAAGGATGTAAAATAACAAGTAAATTTCCTTTTCTCCCATAACACAGCAAATCTGGTATCTTCAAAATCCATAAAAGGTCACATAAGTAACTCACCAACTAAAGCTTATTTATCTGAAAATAGCTTTCAGGCCTTTGGAACTGTGTCGATTGTTTCATATATTTATTTCTGCTGTTACAGAGGAAAGTCACACAGTCTTCTCCAGTTTTTAATAAAGATTTTTTTTCTAAAGCAACATGCACACACTGCCCAGAGACGGCTGAGTCCAGGCAGCACCTCAGACTACACTGGGTCTACTTGTGGCTCCAGAGAGTCCCTTGTATCGTCCAGAAACACCGGCTGTAGGAGCTCAGCTGAGCCCTTCCTGAACACCTGGAATCCAGTTGCACACCCTTTGGGAAAAGAGTGACTTGGCCAGCTTGAGAGGTGAGAAGGTAAGCATTCTCAAGGAGATGAACTAGAAATGCTTCTGCGGCCTCTGGAACAGTCTTGCGGATTGAAGTCCCCACCACGAATGAATTTATTACATATTTCTCTTGCCTAGAAGTAGGTGTTGATGCCTGGGAGCGTAGGAATTAGTATATCTCTTACTGGTGGGGGTGAGATGGGGCAATCTCCCGGGCAGGAAAGAGGATCGCGGGGTGCATGAAGGAAGGGGTTTCTATTTTTACAGCCAAATACAGTTTCAAAAGCAGTGGGGAGTGGAAATTAATTCCACGAAGAATTACTTGGTGCCATGAGAGGGCTCATGTTCTCAGAATATGAAGTCTCCTGCAGGTCGGAGAAGAGGTCCCCCAAACATTTAGGTAAAAGACACCAAGGTCCCCATTGCCTGGAAAATTTAAAGGAGGGTGACAGGGAAGTTGGCGGGATGGTCCCCAGAGACCACCAGGCGGCTGAAGGGTACTTCATTAACAGGAAGAAGTTTTTGGATCTTTTTTAACCTCAAAGGTCTCCTCTGACCTTGTTAACGGAAGGAAATGCCTAAGGAGAGGCCGGCCAGGAGGTGCGCAGCTGGGGCTTGCGCTGCGCCTGGTCAGGGCCCTGCGCTTGCAGCCGGGGCGCAGGTCCATGGCGGGCCGTGCAGGACCCCACTGACCAGCCCCACAGCTCTGAGTGCTCCCGGGGTCCGAGGTCGAAAGACCTGGGTCTGAGGAATCATGGGGGGCGCAGTCCGTGAGCCTTGCAGGAGCCCGCCGCTGGTTGACCTTTGCACCGCCTGGTGTTCAAATCCCGGGCTGGGCCCACTTCTCTGCCCATGTATTTACTCCATTTTAATACATTTCCTTGGCTATGGAGAAACTTTTTAACTTAATCCAGTCCCATTTATTTATCTTTGTAGTGAGGTGCCTGCCATTGGAATCTTCTTCATAAATTCTTTGCCTAGGCCAATATCTAGAAGAGTTTTCCAACTTTTTCTTCCAGAATTCTTATGGTTTCATGACTTAGATTTAAGCCTTTTTTTCTATCTTCAGTTATTGTTTGTGAGTGGTGAGAGATGTGATTCTGTTTCAGTCTTCTGTACGTGGCTATTCCACTTTCCCAGGAACATTTATTGAACAGGGATGCTTTTCTCTGGTGTAAGTTTTTGTGGGCTGTATGCGGATGGTTTTTAGCCTGAGTTCCTGGTTTCCTCCATTCTTCCATATCTCTATTTTTGTGCCAACACCTTGCTTTTTTTGTCACCATAGCCTTGTCCAGTTTGAATTCTGGTAAAGTGACTCCTCCAGATTTGATCCTTTTGGGAAAGATTGCTGTGACTATTTGGGCTTTTTTATTTTATTTTATTTTATTTGCAGTTTTTGGCTGGGGCTGGGTTTGAACCCACCACCTCCAGCATATGGGGCCAGTGCCCTACTCCTTTGAGCCACAGGTGCCACCCTGGGCTCTTTTCTGATTCCAAGCAAGAGTAGAATTTTCTTCTAGATCTCTGAAATATTGCTTAGGTATTGTGATGGGGATAGCTTTGACTCTGTCAAGCACCTTGGTTAGTATGGACATTTTAACAATCTACCTAGCCGTGAACATAATATGTTTTTCCTTTTTTTTGTATCATCTGTGATGTCTTCCTTGAGCATTTTACAGTTCTCTTTATGGAGATCTTTCACCTCCATGGCTAAGTACATTCCTAAGTATCTTATTTTCTTTCTAGCTTTGGTGAATGATACAAAGTCCTTGATTTTACTCTCAGCTTGACTGTCACTGGTGTTTAGGAATGCCACTGATTTATGTACGTCGATTTTGTAACCTCAGACTTTGCCGAATTTCTTTATCAATTCCAGGAGTCTTTTGGAAGAAACTTTTGGGTTTTCTAGATATAAAATCTTATCACCAGGCTTGGCACCTGTAGCTGGGCAGCTAGGACACCAGCCACATATACCAGAGCTAGCAGTTTCGAACTAGCTCAAGCCTGTCAAACAACGATGGCAACTAAAACCAAAAAGTAGCCAGGCTTTGTGATGGGCACCTGTAGTCCCAGCTCCTTGGGAGGCTGAGACAAGAGAATCACTTAAGGCCAAGAGTTTGAGGTCGCTGTGAGTTGTGACACCATGGTACTCTACTGAAGGCAACAAAGTGAGACTCTGTCTCAAAAAAAGAAAAATCTTATAACCAGTAAAAATTGATAGTTTGACCTCCTCTTTTCTGACTTGGACACTCTAAATTTCTTTATCTTGCCTGATCACCCCAATTAGGGATCCCAGCATTATGTTGAATTTAAGTGGTGACAGTGGGCATCCTTGTTTTGTTCTAGTTCTCAGTTAGAATGTTTCAAATTTTCCCCATTCAATATGACAATGGGTGTCGTTTTTCATATATGGCTTTTTTTTTTTTTTTTTTTAAGAGACAGAGTCTCACTTTGTTGTCCTCAATAGAGTGCTATGGCATCACAGCTCACAGCAACCTCCAGCTCTTGGGCTTAGCCAGTTCTCTTGCCCAGCCTCCTGAGTAGCTGGGACTACAGCTGCCTGCCACAATGCGTGGCTATTTTTTTGTTACAGTTTGTCTGGGGCCGGGTTTGAACCCACCACCCTTGGTATATGGGGCTGGTACCCTACTTAATGAGTCACAGTGACCGCCCTCATACATGGCTTTTTAATTTTGAGATCTGTTCCTCTATGCCTAATTTATTGAGGGCACTTATCATGAAAGCGTGAGAGTTTTGTCAAATGTTTTTTTGGCATCTGTTCTGATGATCATATGTTCTTTGTTTTTGCTTCTGTTTATGCAGGGACTCACATCTATTGATTTACATGTGTATAAATACAACACAACATATTTAAAGCATATGTTCAAATAAAATGTGTGAATGCAATGGCACAAAGTATGAAAGGGATTGATTGATATATTCATCTGTGGTCAGCTTACATTACACATCAAGAGGTATAGCATTATTTGTAAGTGGAGACTGGCTTTTTAAAGATGTGCATTTTAAACCCTAGGACAATCAATAGATTTTTTAAAGTTACAAATAACTCAGTAGTGGAAACAAAATAGAATTTAAAAACTTAAGAGAAAGCATTGATTCTATGCCATATATACTTATTCTGTTATATGCACTTATTTCAGCTTACAAGAACTTATTTTTGCAATGATTTATTTGCTAAATGCTTTTCTCCATAAATTCTAAGCTTCATAAGAGCTTGGTTCATACACGTTTTTGCAGCCAATTACATCCCAACAGCATGGACGGTATGATAGGCTCAATAAATACATGTTGAATAAACGAATAAAATCTAGTTGCCTTTGTAAGTAATTTCTCTGTCTCAAATGCCTGCTACTAGCTGGAAAAGAGTTCTGAGGCTTTGAAAACATTATTCACTACTATTCCCCTATTTCCTTAGATTCCCATCTACACAGTGTTTTTATTTCGTATTTTCTGTATTCATTTACTAGAATTGCCATAACAAAAT
The DNA here is from genome assembly GCA_963574655.1 of Perodicticus potto. NCBI lineage: Eukaryota > Metazoa > Chordata > Mammalia > Primates > Lorisidae > Perodicticus > Perodicticus potto. The sequence continues at coordinate 9,120 of CAUYRH010072049.1, forward strand.
GCCATAGACTGGGTGGATTAAGTAAGAAAAATTTATTTTGTCAATGTTCTGGAGGCCAGCGTCAAGGTAGATAAATATCTGAGATCAAGGTGTCTGTAGATTGAGTGTCTTCTGAGGCCTTTCCTGTTGGCTTGCAGATGGTCACTTGCTTCCTGTGTCCTCACGTGGTGTTTCCCCTGTGTGAATCACACCTGTGCTCCCTTCCTGTGTTCAAATTTCCTCTTTTGAGAAGGACGTCAGTCAGATTGGATAAGGGCCTACTTTAATGACCCCATTTTAAAATAATCACCTCTGTAGAAGCCTTATTCCCAAATACAGTCACATTTTGAGGTACTGGTGTTGTAATTCACGCCACGCATAAGAATACACGGACCCCACTTTAGGCTCATATCACTTGGTGGTGATTTATTTACACCTGCACAGGCGGACCACTGCCCCAAAAGGCAAAGCCCAAATCAGGTTGTTACATCTGCGCAGGCAGACTGCTGCCCCAGAGGGCAAAACGGCCCAAATCAGGTGGTCATTTATTACATCTGCACAGATGGGCCACTGCCCCAAAGGGCAAGCGGCAGCGAAGAGAAATGCAGGCAGCCTTTTATACCTTTTTGTGCTGATGTGGCAAAGCAAGCATGTGCAAAAGCTGACCATGGCTGGTTACAGAGTGGGCTTACAGTCAGATAGGTGGCTCAGGGGGTAGCTGCCTGGTGGCTCAGGGGGGTAACTCAGTAACCAGGGGGATGACTTGGAAAGTCCAGTACCTGGGAAACTCTGCTTGAGTGAGTTTCCACCATTGTTTCAACCTGGCCGGGGTGGGGGAGGGGGTTAGGGAACTCAGAAAACTTCCTTGTCAGAAACCTGTTCTCGGAATTAACCCAAGGCGGGGGGCATGCTGGGGACCAAGGCTGAGACAGGCTGAGACAGACTTGGGTCTTTTGGGGGGCTGTTGGCTTACAACACTGGGAATTGGGACTTCAATATATAAATTTTAAGGCACCAGTTTTGCTTATATCACTTACTTTCTGTCAGCAGTTAAGGAAGCAATGGTGGAGAAAGGGAAGGTCCACTTTTGAGCAAGAAATGGTCTCTAACTGAAAGGATTGTAACAGTTTATTGAAACGATCATTATTGATACATTAACACAGTCTTGTGTTGCTTTGTAACAGGGCCGAATTCTGAGAAATTAAGCATCATTGCAGGAGCAGCATTGAGCGTACTTGCACAAACATAGATGGTGACACCTACTGCATATATACCTGGGCTACATGGATGGCCTATTGCTCCTAGACCTCAAACCTGTACGTGTTACTATACTGCCCCCTGTAGGCAATATTAACATAATGGTAAGTATTTGAGTATCTAAATATAGAAGGCACGGTAACAATATGCTTTTATAATATTGCTATTATGGGACTGCTGTCATTTATGAGGTCTGTGGTTGACCCAATTGCTGTTATTTCCAGCATGACTGTATTTGCAGTGCAATGATAACAGTGTAAATAGAGATAAAAGCTTTTGATGACATTCAGAATATAATAGGAGACAGAAAACAATTACTATGAAGGACTACTTCATACCAGTTTTCTAATTTTCAAGCAATCAGAAATAAAATTTGTACTTGTTGCAAGTATATCATTTTTTTTAACTTAACAGTTGCTTTTCTTTTCCTTTGCAACAGATAGTTGCCTAGTTTAAAAAGGAAACTGAACTGATTCAGTTCCATTTATAAAATAAAGTATATGATGAATTTTTTTGTGTGTTCATTTGGAATGTTTGGCATAATTTGTGATTGCTATGTATACAAGCATATGAGGTAGAAGTAGCTGAGCTCTGGTGTGGTCATACATTAACTGTAATTATAATGTAAACATTAGTTACAAAAGGAATCATAGAGGCTTGAGACTGTTCTTTGAAATCACAAGCTAAGGATTCAAGAATAGATATTGCAGATAAGCACATGGGCACTTGAGGGAAGAGTCATATCTTGATGTGCTTGGGTTGCTAGTAATAATGATTTAATTTGCTTAAAACCAGTACTCAGGCTCGGCACCTGTGGCTCAATGGGCTAAGGCGCCAGCCATGTACACCTGAGCTGGCGGGTTCAAATCCAGCCTGGGCCCGCCAAACAACAATGATGGCTGCAACCAAAAAATGGCTGGGCGTTGTGGCGGGCGCCTGTAGTCCCAGCTACTTGGAAGGCGGAGGCAGGAGACTCGCTTGAGCCCAGGAGTTGGAGGTTGCTGTGAGCTGTGATGCCACGGCACTCTCTCTAGGGTGACAGCTTGAGGCTCTGTCTCAAAACAAAAAACAAACAAACAAAAACCAGTACTCAATTATTAGTTATAGGTAGGAATTAAGAAAATGATTGCAGATTATGGGCAAAAGGGAATCAGGAGACAAGTTGATCAGAGGAACCCTAAGCCTGGTGCAAAATGCACAACCGAAGGTGTAGCCCCTTTAAGACTCCAGAGCCATCTTGCTGAAACGTCACCCCTCCCGCGGCTGCGCTTCCACTGCCAGGTCACTGAGCAGGTAAGGCTACCCAATGGGCTGCTGTCTCAGGGACAGTGAGGGCTTTGGGGGAGTTAGAGAATGCAGAATGTTTGTACCTCATTAAGGAGAGCAGGAGTTGTTCTCGACTAGATGAGGAGCAAAATACCTCCTTTCTTCTGTCACCCAGGTATGATCAGCAGCTTCCGTCTGTTTGAGCGCAAGGCTTCTGGAGTGTTGCCACTCCTGTGATGTGTGTGCATGGCCTACCTGGGGTCTCCTTTTACATCCTGCACCTGACTACGTTCCCTGTCCCGTGTTCAGTTTGTGTTAAGGTCATAAATAACTTGGAGCAATAATAGTAAAAGCTGAGTCAGTCTAATTAACGTAGCTAGTTTAAGACATAGTTTAATTGGGGAATGCAAGTTCAGCTTTTAATTATAAAGATTTTAGCCTCCCCTACTAGATACATGAAATAAATATGCAGTGAGTCCGGAGTCTTGGTCTTTGCTGAAGCCTCACAATGAAGAGCAAAGTTCCCTCAGTCCATAGTGGTCTTAAAACTTTAAATTTGTGTCTGTCTTTTCATTTCCCTTCATTCTCTCATATCTCCGCCAGACGCTGGGAAAGCACCAATGTGAAGTTTGTGGCTGGTTCCCCAAAAAGGTGCAAAAAGTGGTGCTGTTATGTATTTTTAAACGCTTTATAGGCTAATAATTGCTTTTAGTGTTGGAAAGAATAACACCAGACACACTTCTGGGCTATTAGGGAGGAGGAACTTCTTTCTTTTACCCCTATACCCAGTTTTAAAAATATATAGGTAATTATATATGAAAGTTGGGGATTGCTAGCACATTCCAGGCTCCAGCTGTACATGGTGCTAGAAATCCCATTTAAGTGAAGAATTAAGTCCTAAGGATGACTTGCAGGGAAATACAGAACAAAAACCACCTAATGCCCAGCTTGATCTTCAATTTCTTTCTTGCATAAAGGAGAGTTTCAATTGCCCTCCAAGGGTTCCTAAATTCCAACTCTGCTAGCCTGACACTGCTCATTTCCCTTTATATATGTATGTGTATGTGTGTGTGTGTAAAATATGCCATGCACACACTTAGAAGGGAAACTAGTGAGATCCAGGGACAGTGTCTAAATATGATGGAGGCTTAATAAGAACGTATGTACTAGGGATGAAAAAAACTTTAGACACATTTTAAATGATCTTACTGGAAGTAAAATTGATCATTCCCAACAAGTTCATCAGTTGCAGGTAAAATGGATGTGTGTAACATACTGGTTTAGGTACACTTAACTAGAAATGTTATCTCTAATTCAACTTTGAAAGTAATACACAGATAACATTTCTTTTATGTAAAAATTTATGAAGAAGTCTACAACTAGAAGTATGTTAAGATGCCCTTTAAATCCCTCAACCAAAAAATAACCAATGCCAACATTGAACTCAACATGTTTTAGAGAAAATGAGATGAAATTATTTTCCTATTAATATCATAAAACCATCAAACCACGAATACTGAAATATGGCCTCAGGCATCATATCCACATGTTTTCTAAGGAAAACAGATACAAAAAACAATAAAAAGGAATTTAAAACTACATTGGAAAGAATTCTTATCAGGCTGTTTCACATGCTAGATAATACAGAAAAAAAATACAAAACAAAATAACAAACTGAAAATAGCAGCTAAGTGTTTCTGAACATATAAAAATAAAAGTTTTTCTTTCCTATAAAAAAAAGAATGTCAGGTTATTTTCACTTTTAAATAGCCTTTTCTAGTCAACGATAAACTGTAGCAATCACACTAACGAGTTCCATGAATAGTAGCTGAAGTACAAGTTTCCATAACATGTTTATGATTTTTCTTCATGATTAGAATTCATTGAATGAAGCATTTGCATTTTTGGAAGGTCTTTAATTTCATATTTATTTCCTGTAATATCAAATGTCTGTTAATATTTCAAATATCTTCTCATGTCAGTTTTGGTAAGTTGTATTTAATCAAAAAAGTCATTTATTTCATTTCAGTCATTGAATTTATTAGCATAGATTTGTTTCTAATATTTTAATACATGTTTGAAGCTTCAGGTAAAAAATTCTGATAAAGAATGGCAAGGAAACAGTGCCATGAGGCTAAACCTTCATGAAATAGACATTATTCTTAAAATATATTATAAGATTTAATCTAAGTGAAGGATTTTGCTTCATACCCAACTGGAGTTTATTCTAGGAATTTGTGATTTGGAGGAAAATTTATAGTTTAATATACTTGTGTTAGTAAAGGAAAACAAAAATCAATGATCTAAGTCTCAACTTTAAAAAAAAGAAGAGGTAATTTAACTCAAAATAAGTAGAAGGAAGGAAAAAATAATGATAAAAGTATAATGAACTAAACAAAAATTAAGGAAAAATGAGAAAAATAAATTCAAAAGTTATTTCCTTGAAGTGATTCATACATATTTAAAAACTCTAGTGAGACAGAAATAGAAAGCATCAATATTAAAAATTAATGAAATGTCAATATCTTACAGAAACTAAAAATGCAGCAAAGTTTATAATGATAATCAATTTATTAACTTATGAAAAAACAAATTACTTGAAAAACACAACTTACCTCTTAAGACAAATTGAAACTAGAAAAGCCACAATTTAATTACTTATTTTATAAATGGAATAAAACTTGTGTTAAAAATAAAAATTAATAAAATCTGAAGAACCAGATATATTTTCACACCCCAGATTATCAAACATTTAAGAAACTCTTACACTAAGGCTTTAAGAAACAAAGGGAATTGTATATAAAACCAGCACATTGTACGCCATGATTGCATTAATGTACACAGCTAAGATTTAGTAATTAAAAAAAAGAAGCAAAGGGAAAAATGCCGTTTGCCAAAATGCCAGTGTAAGCCTACCATCAAAGCCTGACAAAAATATAAAAATAAATAATATCGTAGAGCAAGGATGAGATGTTTCAATTTCTAGGATAACCCTAAAAATAAAAATATAATAAGTAAATTTTGTAGAAGTGTAAAAAATGGAATGGAAAAAAAATAACCCAGTAGAAAAGAGAAATAGAAATATAAAATAGATGGGAAGGAATAACACAGACTTTAAGTACATTTGTTATTATAAAAGATTCATTAAATATTCCATTTAAAAACCAAAAAAACACAAATAAATAAAAAGCTGTGATATATTGTAAAATGTTCATACTGTGCAGAGTGATTTACAGATTCAATGCATTCCCCATTAAAATATCAATGTCATTTTTCACATGTCTAGAAAAAATAATTCTGCATTTCATTTGGAACCAAAAAAGAGCCTGAATAGCCAAAGCAACCACATGCAACAGGAACATATTTAGAGGCATCACTCTCTCAGTTTGAAACTATACTATAAGGCTATTGGGCTGGAACAAAAATTGAGACATAGATCAGTGGAACAGAACAGAGAACCCAGATACAACCCAGATACAAACAGAACAGATACAAAACCAGCCATTTGCCATTAGAAAAAGCAGAAAACAACAACATTGGGGAAAAGATTCCTGTTCAATAATAGTGCTTAGAAAATTGGATAGCAATATGTAGAAGATTGAAACAGGATTCATATCTCTCCCCACTCAAAAAAATTGTTTCAAGATGTATAAAAGACTTAAATCTAAGATATGAAACCATGAGAGTTCTAGAAGTAAATGTTGGAAAAACTCTTCTAGAAATTGCCCTAGGTACAGAATTTTTGAAGAAGACCCAGATAGCCATCATAGCAACAACAAAAATAAATAAATGGAATGTTATTGAATTAAAATGATTCTGCATAGCTAAGAAAATCATCAACAGAGTGATAGATAACCTACAGAACTGGAGAAAATATTTGCACACTGTACCTCTGATAAAGGGCCAATGACCAGAATCTACCAAAAATACAAACAAATCAGAACACAAAGTGAAATAACCCCATTAAAAAGTGGGCAGAAGACATGAACAGACACTTTTCAAAAGATAGACTAATTTATAATACTTATGTGTAAAAATGCTCAATATCACTCATCATCTGGGAAATGCAATTGCCAAAATGAGATATCACCTAACCCCAGTGCTAATGGCTTTTGTCAACATGTCCCAGAACAGTAGATGCTGGTTAGGGTGCAGGGAGTAAGGAGCACTTACAGACTGTTGGTGAGACTGCAAACCAGCACAATGTCTATGGAAAGTAGTATGGAGAGTCTTCAAAGAACTCAAAGTGGACCTACCATTCCACTAGCAGTCTTTCTACTGAGCTAACAGTCTTTCTACTGAGCATTTACTCAAAGGAAAGGAAGTCATTTCATCAAAAAGACACTTGCACTAAAATGCATAATGCAGCACAGTTCACAATTGCAGAGATGCAGAATCAATCCAAGTGTCTGCCAGTTCATGAGTGAATTAATAAAATGTAGTTATATGTATGCCATGGAGTACTGCTCAGGCATAAAATATGAAATAAGACCTTTTGTATAACAATGTAGGTGGAACTGGAGACCATTCGCCTGAGTGAAGTATTGCAAGAATGGAGAAACAAACCCCACATGTACTTAATATTACATTGAAACTAACTGATCACCACTCAGGAAGTGGTGGAAGTAAAACTCAGTGTAAATCAAATAAGTGGGAGTGTGGGGGGAGTGTGGGGGTGAAATCATACTAATAGGTACACCAACTGTTGACGGCACCCTTAAAACTTTGACTCAAGCAGTACTAAGCAATCCATATAACCAAAATATCTGTATCCACATAATATTCTGAAATTTAAAAAAAAGATATATGTTGCTATGGAAGACATACTTATATTAGAAGATTGAAAGTAGTAGTTGAAGAAAAGTTGAAATTGCTCTATTAATACTTGACAAAATAAACTTAGACCCAAAACATTCTAAAGATACGTTACTTCAAAATGACAAAAACTTAAATAAAAATAAAAAAAATTAAGTTTGTTTTTACTTAATGCAATGAACTCAAAATATAGAAAGCAAAAACTTGACAGAATTACAAAAGAGAGAGACAAGTATATAATTACAATATGAAGAGCTCTTTCAAAAAACAAAGATAAATTGAAATATAGCATTAATTTTGTCTAAAAGCTTAAAAAGCACCACACCAACAACATAATTATTTTTCTAATTTTGATAATATTTTATGGTATTAATTTTTTGAAAATAAAATCACAACTGCATTTTACCATGTGTACATTAACAATATGTACCTAAAATTATGTAAATCATGTCAATTTATATAGCAAAGTATTTATAAGCAGGAGAATTTACTAAATATATTCATAAACAACTTTTGTTGCATAGATACCTGAGTTGATTCATTAAACATGTATGGATTGTTTTATGTAAGTGTCTTTGGTCGCGGGTGGGGACAAGGGGAGATAAGATATGAGCTGTAGACAGAATCTGACCATGGTCACACGTGCCCAGAGAGAGAAGGCCTGGTCACCTCCAGCAGGGTAGGTGCTGATTTTAGTGGCTTGGCAGTGAAGTGAGCACATGGCAAAGGTCTGCAGAAGAGACACTGCTGAGAGGGCAGCTGTGCCCACCTCTAATTCTTGCTGAGTCTCCTGTCAGTGCCAGCTGCCTGCCCAGGGAGCTGGGTCTCATCCGTCACAGTGTGAGCTCGGAGTGCGGCTGCTGCCACTGCCAGGTCGGTAGAAAGTTACCAGTGGCTTTTGTGTCTTGAGAATAGAGGCAGTCCATGGCTTGGACCCTGCTCAGTTCCTGTCCTCCCCATCTGCAGGGTGGCTGACAGGTGCCCTAGACTCTAGGGTCCTATCAAGAAACCTCCAAAGTGTCCAAGGAGCAAGTTGGCTGGAGAGGGGTCCGCAGCACTTCCTAGGCAGGGAGCCTCAGATGGTTTGGGGTCTGCTGATGGGGAAGCCCTTGGGCGGAGAGTGTGCGAGTGGTCACCTGGGCAGGTGGGCAGCTCAGGCCTGGAAGGAGGCCTTGTCCACACGGCCCTTCAGTGCCCGGATCCTCTCATCATTCTCCAAGGTGAAAAACAGGCTCTCAAGTTCTCCGTCTGCTTTTCAAAGATGTGAATGGACTTCTAGAGCACCAGCCAGGTGACACGCTCTCAGAGCAGGGTGTCTTCAGGGAGCCTGGGTAGGTGTAGTAGCGCCGGCTGGCAGGCAGGAGGCGCTGGGGGCTGAAGCTGCAGAATTGGCCTTGGTGCCTCTAAACTGAACCACGTAAGGCATATTTGTCAGACAGTTCCTGCTGGGGTGCTCGTCCCAGTCTCCAAAAAAGATGCCGACCCCAGCCAAGGACCTCTGCTGTGGCAGCTCGCCAGGGAAGGCTTTGCCTCCATCCGGTGCTCTGACCCCGCATCGTCAGGCTCCTTGCCCCAGTGGAAGTGGAACTGCTGGAGGTGGTAAAGCCCTTCCAGGGGATCCACAGTCACCATGGTTTGGTCATTGCTGTCACTGCAGTCTACCTGGACAGAATGGCCACCGTTGATGGTGCTGAAGGACATGCAGCCTCACAGGAAGGCTCCCGAGTGGCAGGCCGGTGAGTACGAGCCCTGCTGGGGAGGATATTGACAGGCGGTTGGCGGGCTCCCTGGGCATTGGACACGGCTGCGCCAATGTGAGGGCCAGTTGCCTGCGCCGTAGCCCAGCTTGGTAGTGGCTGGGGTCAGACCATTGCCATCCCACAGTCGTGGCCCTGCCCCCCAGGTCAGCCTGCTCATGCTGGCTATGGCTCCAGTCTATAAATACTATACTAGTAGAATTCTTTCTAGTAGTTACCAAGACGTATAATAAGTAGTTTAATAATCGGATAAAGTGATTTTAACTAATGGTATAGACAAATACGTAAAGAACATAAGAAAAGAAGCCCGAAATCGACCTATGCATATATGAATACTTTATATCGTTCTAAAAAGACAACGTAAACCAGTAGGGAAGGGCAAAGCTTTCCTGATGCATTGTTTTGAGATGTAGTGGACACTGCTATCCCTTCTCCCAAAATCCATTTCCTGTTTTTGCCATGCACACAGATTGTCTTCTCCGTCTTGTCTGCATTTAGATGTGGCTTTATGACCAAGTTTCACCAAAGGAATATGAGCAAAATTAATGTGTGTCAATTATGACCTAAAATTGAAGAATCACTGCACTTCCAGCACATTGGTTTTGTTCTTTTAAAGACCAGATGTGAAAAATGGCAAGACACGGGTCAGGCACCTGAACCTCTGAATCATCAAATGAAGAGAAGTCTTATACCAATTTACCTAGGCGTGATAATATGAACAACATGTTCAGTAATATGTAATTAAAGTCACAATACAATCTGTGCATCCACTAGCTTTATTACCTAATAATTTATAATATAAAAACGTGAATGTCTGATGATACTCAGGATAGGCAAAGATGCAGAATATTAATATTCTGCTGATAGTAGTGCAAATTGGTGCAACCACTTTGAAAATTATTTTGTATGGCTGCATAGTATTCCATGGTATACATATACCACAATTCATTCATCCATTCATGGGTTGATGGGCGAATTGGGCTGCAATGAACATTCTGGTGCAAATATCTTCATTGTAAAATAAATTTTGCTCATCTGGGTAGATACTTAGTAATGGAATTGCAGTATCAAACAGGAGGGGGAGGGCAAGTGGAGGGAGGAGGGAGGACTTTTGGTGGGATCTTGTCTAATGTGCACAATGCAAGGGTACATTTCAAAACAACTAAGAGTAAATTATAAATGTCCCACCACAAAAAATTAGTAAGATGATGGTTATGTTAATCAGTCTGATTTAAGCCTTCCACATTGTGTATCAAATCATCACATTATACCCCATAAGTGTATACAGTTATGATTTAATACAAATTAAATTAAAAATTATTTCATAGTACTTTATAAAGTTAAAGAAACATATAGTCTGTTGCAGGCAATTCTAGTCCTATGAATAAATCCTGAAGAATCTCTTGTCCATTAAAACCTGTGTACATTTACTAGAAAGTTATACTATTCACATTATTTATATTAGCATGAAACTGAAAAAAATGACCATCAAATAAATAAAAATGCTATGAAATAATATAAGCAATAAAAATGAACAAGCTACACCTTCACACCATATTATGGATTCATCCTAAACACATGTATTAACCTTGTTAAGCAAGATTCAAGGTGTCAATGCATTATGATTTTAAGTATGTTGTGTGCATGTATTATATACGTATGTACATACATATCTTACAAAGAGACATATATTAGAGATGCAGCTAAATTGTAAAACAGTAGCTATAATCTAGAAAATGTTTATTCGAAAGTCAGGAGAGCAGTCACTTCTCGGAAAGAAAGAAGGGACACTGTTAGGGACGAGCTCAGAGGAGGCTCTCGAGGAAGTGGTAATGTCTATTCATTCTTCTAGATTATTCTGCAGGTATGTGCTTGATAATCTTTTTTGAAGGGGGAAATGTGTTTTTTGTATATATGATTTATCTCAAAAATAACTTAGTTTCATAGATGAGTACGCATTTTCAAAGACTCTGTTACTTATGTCTGCTATTGAATATTTTCTTCCAAGTGCCAAATGGCTGGAAAGTAAACTGCAATTAGGATGTTGATTCCAGAAGTGAAAAAAAAAAAATGCATAGCACTTGGTTATGTAAAAAAAAAGTCATCTTGTCAAATCTAAAGAGTTATTGGCAGTCATACTCATGCTTGCTGATGGCAGCATCTTTCTTCTTAGTAAATGTTAATGATTGAAACACTGATTAATCTAGAAGCTATCCAAACCATTGTCCCTTCTCTGGACATATTTTTTTATATATCTCACTGTTGCTCATACCCAGAATTAAGGCTACATCTTCATCAAATTGATTGCATTTTTGCCTTCATAACGCCATAAAGAAATTCATTTGCAGGCAATATTTGCTAGCATCCCCTCTTTCAGATGGTTGGGTTCCTGGGCTCATTCCTTATACACGACTTTCTTTGTCACAACTGATTGGATTAGAGGTGGGAATTCAACTCAAGGCCAGCTGATTCCAAAAGGTAGCCTGTGTGCCCTAAAATAGAGGATTCTGAACAAAATGGAAATAACTTCTAGGCCAAAAAGACCTCTACTCAACATTATTTTGAATGTCAAATGTAATAAAAGATTGAAATAGAAACAGAACAGAGAGATAAAGAGATCAGTTGCCAGGATTTACCAGTATTAAAAACAGTTGAAATGAAAATATTACTGAGAAAGATGCCAACTGTCATATCTGTGAAGTTCTAGTCAGAACCTTAATTATATCAATTCATTGTTATCATCTAGTTAAAGTTTGAAATAGTTGTTTAAATGTATAATAGAGTGGTCCTAAAACCATCTTCTTTTCTTTTTTTAATAGAAACTCTTATAACGTTTGGTATTATACTTATAAATATGACTAAGTATTAAGAATAATTTTTAAAGTACTAGTTATTAGTTTAATATTATGTATCAAAGTCACCTCAGGAATTTAAAATCACAATAATTGTATTTCAAAAGGAGTAATGAAAGTAATTTTAAAAACCTAACAAGACTGATCAAGCAAAAAAAAAAAAAAACAAAAAAAAAACAAAAACAAAGACAATTACAATAAATGAAACTCGATTGGTACTGTTTATCTAGTTATATAAAACTGAAATAAAATATAAGGCATTATTATATGTCCTAAAGATAGTAAAAGCACAATTGGCATCGTGACAATTATGAAAAATAAGCAAATAGATTGATTTATTTATTTCTAATTGAAAGCATCTTTATTGAAATTGCTGCTAAGGTAGAGAAAGGCTACTCTCCTGGGCTGGGACTGGGGTTATGGAAAATGCAGGACTAGGTATGAACGGTTTCCCCGGGGCCACCGGGAGCAAAGTGTTCCTTCCCAAGCGCTGGGTGCTGCCTGCGCTGCGGTGAAAACCTGGGGTCAGCTCTCCCATCGACGTTTCCAGTGTCAGCGACCAACACTCCTCCCTATGACCCTGTGAGCGTGTGCACACCTATAACCACACACACGCACTGGGCTTTATGCCACTAGATTCAAACATTTAGATCGAAAATTTTGATTTCCTTAAAATTGACACAAAAGGAATTAGGAACTCTGAAGTGCATGTCTGTTAAACAGCAGAGCAGGCTGCATGATTTATAGAGTCCAGCTAGCTTAAAATGAAAATGCAGGACTCCATGTTCAAAAGGTGGAATAGAGTGCCATTACCGGTACACAGTGTCACATTTCTGAGCTGTCATGATGGTTTTGATTTCTATTTAAAGTTGTCCCCTCTTGGTGCTTGCTTCGGCAGCACGTATACTAACGTTGTCCCCTCTTGATCGTGGGGCTACTCTCAGGGCAGGGCAGAGCCTCAGAGGCCCCCACACGGACCCACCCGCTGACTTGGAGCACACACAACCCTCGGACTCCAGGTTCTCACTTTGCCAAACATTAGCTTATGGGCTGTAAAGTCGTCCCTTCTTTGAGGTCCGTTACTCTTTACCTGGATGGGCGGTGGCCCAAGGGATTGCTCTTTTAGAACTTAACACCATCAGTACTCTAACTGGGGATAGGCTTTTTCCCATAAAAAGCTGCTAACCCCCTTCTGGTGCTGCACAAGGGCAGCCAGACAGAGTAATGGACTAGGAGAGAGAGTGTAGAAATAGATTCACACATTACAGTTACCTGGGCTTTGTAAAGAAGTCACTGTGATTCCGGGGAGAAAGGATAATTTTTCAGTACATAGTGCCAGATCAATTGAATACGATTTAGTCTTCCCTCTATACCTGCTGGTTCTGATCTGTGGGTTCAATCAAGAGCAGATCAAAAATATTTGGGGAAAAACAAAAAATAGTAATAAAAGAATACAAATGAAAATACAGTATAGTAACTATTTACATAGCAATAAAATTGTATTAGGTACTTTAAGTAATCTAGAGTTGATTTAAAGTACACAGGAGGACGTGAACACGTTATATGCAGATACTAAGCCACTTTATCTAAGGGACCAGAGTGTCTGTGGATTTTGGTACCTGCGGGAACTCCTGGAACCAAGTCTCAACAGATATCAAGGGATGACTGTTGATCATTGCCACGTATTTTAAATAAAAATCAACTTCAATTCCTAAAATATAATATTAGAGAATATCTTCATATATTTGGATCAAACAAAGATTTCTTAATATGGTACCAAGGCTCAAAGCATAAAGAAAAATATTGGCAAATTAGACTTTATTGAAAATTAAAAGTGTCTTCTTAGCAAGAATATATTAAGAAAGTAAAAAGTAGGTGGCACCTGTGGCTCAAAGGAGTAGGGCGCCAGCCCCATATGTGGGAAGTGGCGGGTTCAAACCCAGGCCCGGCCAAAAGCTGCAAAAAAAAAAAAAAAAAAGAACTTAAAAAGTATATCTATATTTGTAAAAAAATAGTTATGAATCGACAAGCTGTTCATTTTCAGAATATATAAACATATCTTATAAATTCATAAGGATAAGATAGGAAGCTCGAATTTGATCTCTTGGAGGTCAACAGACTTTAAAAATATACTTTAAAAGATATGCAGATAACCTTTAAATACAGGAAAAGGTGACCAATCTTATTTAACATTAATGAAATGAAAATTAAACGTATGATGAGATTCTTTTGAATAGTCTCTATAATAGCACATATAATTTTAAAAGATCCCACACCATCAACTGTTCATGAGGCTGTGAAGCCAATTCATGTACCGCTGGGAGGATGTAAACTAGTACAACTTAGGAAGATTATTTTAGTTGATATTCGAATAATTCAAAATCCTACATATACAACCATCAGAAATGCATGTATCTACAAACTAAAAGACATGTAAAACAATGTTTATATTTTACATATAAACAATATTTATAATATTGTCAAGCTTGAGCGGCACATATTTCAGAACCAATAAATAAATATGGTGAACTCCCAAAGGGATATTTGGAAATAACTTGTGGCTACATATAGAAACATGAATAAATCTCACTTATCTCAAAGATGTCTAACATAGAAGACTTCAAACCAGTTGTTCAATTGATAAAAATTTCATCGGTGGGGTGAGGGCAAAAGGAAAATGATTACTTGATGGGAGGTGGGGGAGACAGGAGACTAGGCCCTAGGGAGTTCACAGTATGCCAGGACTGCTCTACTTTTAAATCTGATTATTGGTTTCTTGGGTGTTTTCATACTATAAAATTGCATCAAGTTGATTACCCATGAAGGCATATGTATCTAGACTTACATTTTGTAAACACTTTACTACAGAGTCTTGATATTTTAATTAGCATCACTGAGAAAGGTAACACTCTCAGTAAATTCCACAGCTGTTTAGAAAAGCTATATATTAGTTTTGGAAATGGTTAATGTATTCCGACATCTACGCTGTGAAGTTATACGAGTGACCTAGAGCAACACACGCTTGGACCACACTGCTCCACTTATACTTGAATTTTTATCCACCCCTGCCACTCAGGACAGAAATACAAATCTTTCCTCCTCCTCCTCCTTCTTCTCAGCCTACTAAACATGAAGATGATGAGGAGAGAGATCTTTATAATCATTCATTTCCATCTGATAGGTAATAAATATATTATCTCTTCCATATGATTTTCTTAATACCATTTCTTTTTCTCTAGCTTACTTTATTGTAAGAATACAATATATAATACCTATATTATACAATATATAATACCTGGCCCATTCAAAATATTTCTGAATAACCTGCTTATGTTATCAGTAAGGCTTTTGGTTAATATTAGACTACTAGTTAAGTGTTGGGATAATCAAAAGCTCCATGTGGATTTTCAGCTGTGCTGGGGGTTGGCACCTTTAACACCTGTGTTGTTCAAGGTCAACTGTGTGCTGAAGGTGACATTCATGGATGTCATAGTTCTCACTCTTTCATAATCCTGCTTTAACTTCCCACGATGATTTACCAAAAGAAAAAGCATCAACATTATGTTATGCTACATATAATATTTCTAAAACATTGGATTTAAGAGGAAAAATTACTTTTTTCTTGGCATTTCTTTGTGTTAGTATCAAGTTTAATGTGTCCATTAAAAAAAATACTAACACTGTTTTGATGTTCTTTGGGGATTAGGAGACAAAGCCTTGCATGTACATGAGTTGAGAATTTTGGGAATTTAGATCACTACATATGCTAAGGACCTTGGAAGTGCTGCATTTTTTTTTTTTTTTTTTTTTTGTCAAAAGCAGATATTAAAACAAGAAAGGTTTTTTTGGGGAGGAGGCTCTTGATGGGCCAAAAACCAGAAAGTCCAAGTCCTATGGCATTTTTTAACTATGGAACTTCTCTACTAAAAAACCATGAATATGTTATTCCAGACCCAAAATTCACCTGTCCTGGTAGATGCAAAAGCAAATCCAATAGCTGACCGTGGGTCACATACACAACTCAGGACATGCATGATTCTTACAAGCAAGGTCTGCCAGAGAGGACTTGTCAGTCTGAAGTCAGAAACATTTTCTGAAAGAATTCAAGATCTGTAAGAAACAGAATTTGAAATGAATATAGGAATTAGCACCACAAGAACTAAAGACAGCAGGACTATTTTTAAAAATAAAATGAAGTCTATACAAAGAAAAAACAAGAGATGACTGTAACTAAAAAGGTTTAAGAAAATGTAATGGGAGCTCAAGAAACACACATGCTCTCCCTGGGATTAAATCTATAATTTAAAATAATTATGTAATACATATATTTACCTAGAGATAGATAATAGATAGGTACAGCTGAAAAAGTAATTGTTGAACCAGAAAATAGGTATTATTATATTACAAATAATAAAGAATAGACAGGTAAAATGATGAGAAAAAATAGATAGGGAGAAAAATAATGGGCAGATCTCATATATGTTTAATAGGAAATTTAGAAGGAGAAGATTGAAAGGAAATAAAAAAGACAAGCTGAGAAAAACAGTGACCAAATTGTGATGGGATAATTTATTATTTGTACACAAAGAAAAATTGGAACATCTTACATCACACATAATTAATTCTCAGTGTATAAAAAACCATATTGATAAAAAACAAATATCAAACTGTTTATAAGAAAATACACAGGACTAAATGTAAGATGTCTATAAGGAAACGAGTGTCAAAATCTACAACTTTGAAAGGTAAAAATGTCTATTCACCAAGACTACCGTCTTGTAGGTCAAAAACAATCCATTGCCTCTAAGAAGAAGATATTTCCAACTCTCCAAAATGAATAAAGAATTTCTATAAGTCAATTTGAAATAAAGTAAAGGAATCTGTAATAGGAAATCAGGCAAGGAATGAAGTAAAAAATATAGAATATGAAACATAAATGAACCAGACACAGGTGATAAAATGGATCTTTGAGGATTTAAAAAAGTTACAGTATAACTTCTTAACTATTTAACTCTGAACTTCTTTTACTCTTTTTGTATCATTCATTGATTTTGTTTTTCTGATTTGTGCAGTCAAATGTACTCTTAATTGATAACACAAATAATTGGGAAACAATAATTAAAGGATGTATGAGTTGATTAACCTCTAATTATTCAGTCACTGGAGGAGTCAATGATATCTGTGATGAGTCTGGTTCTTTAAAAAGTAATGTTGTAAATAGCACACAACCAGAAATTCAGCAATGTGGGCAGTAAAGATGGTAGCTAGCTACACTTTTGTTTTTTTATTATTCTATAGTTTTTTTTGTATTCTTGAAATTGATCATAATAAATTAATAGCAACAGTAAAAATATATATATTTTGAAAAAAAGAAGGGAAAACATATATAAATGTTTTATCTGCTGCTACATTTTTACTATTGCCAAATCCTGATTACAGGGACTATAGAAGTTCAGAGGTGTCAAGAAGATAAAATTATAATTAGTATTCCTATCTGGTTTTCACAACTCTTTAGCAGTCTGCTTATTTTAACAGTTGTATTTGTAATGCAGTCTGTGCCTTGACAGATACTAACAAAAGTAAATCAGCAAAATGATTCTCCGTCTTCTTTCCCAACTTCAGGCTCTGTGCAATCAAAGAAACTGAACATCTGCTTGGATTCTGATTGCCCTGTTCACTGATTCAGTGCACCCAAATAAGCAACAATTAGTCTGTTCAGCATGTGTCAAAAGACCCGTCGAGTTAATTCAAATTAGGACAGGATAAATTGAATCCAGTTGGCAACATGCATATTTGTATGCAAAGTTTAAACAAGCATCAACTGTGCTATGGTGTCTTTTATCTACAAGCAAAACAAGAACACATTGTTACACAATTCCAGAAATAACTACTCATTATTGTAATTCTACTTATATGATTGTCTAGATGTACTTTCTCGGGGGTGGAACAACGTTTTAATGAATTTGTGTGGATTTCTGTAGTGCATTAGGTTAAAATCATGTCAATCTTCTTATACTCACTTATATTATTTCCATTAATTAGCTCTTAGGTACACAAATGGATTTTAAAGCTTGTGATGTGTGAATTTCCATAAAATATGCCTTCAAAAGTGAGCCCTCTCTTGTCCAAACCTGGCATTTATTTCTTATATTTCTACAAATGTTAATACCTATACATGGTGAGGGGATAGATTTCTATCACATTTATCAGATAATGATGGACTGTATAAAATATCTTTAAATCAGAGAACCTGAATATTCAAAGAAAATTTGTATATCAAATAAACAACTACATTGGTAAAGAGTATTTCCTGATAGGATGAGTGTGTATGTGTGTGTGTGTGTGTGTGTGTGTGTGTGTGTGTGTGTAAGCTTCAGCAGCTAGAATTGGCATTGAAGAAGAAAAAAGATAAGAAATATGAGTAAATAGCATATGTCCCAATAGTTAAAATATGCTGACCGAAACCTTCCGCTACAATCTGCTAATGGCAGGAGGGACCTTGGGAGTATTTCCAGCAGTTGCATCCTGGAGCAGAATTTTCTTCCCTGAAAGCAGGCCTTGTGCAGCAAGTGAGATGTCTTGTAGTAGTGTGACAGAACCAAGATTTCCTCTGTATGAGGTTCTCTGATGCTAACCCTGTGTGTGTGTTTGCATATGTGTACACACAGCGGACACAGCTGAGCATGAGCCCCCGGCTCTCCACATACACATCATTAGCCAGACACACTGGACACATATGTGAAAGCTTGAACAGAGCAATATTGAACTACAGTTCCACAGAACTGTATTGAATATCCATTTTCCACTTAAAAGAGCTTTGGTCATTGCCTATTTTCAAGCCACACAATCTTTTATTTACCCTATGTTCTATTTTAAGAAACTTGAGGAGAGTCATCTGCAGTTTGAACACCCTGTGAAGATGTCCTTACACTTTCTAGATGAGAAATACATAATCTGACTGTTCGCATTACAGTGTTGTGAATTTAAGCAACTCAAGTGTTGACAGTTACTAGAATGGCATACGTGGTTTTCATTAATACCTGGTTAGATTTACTCAGGTGCTATTTAAATGCTAAGGTGTGCTGTCAAGAAAGGCATTTGTTTCTGATTTTAGTCTGAAGGTCACATTCATAAGCTTACTCTTTCTTTTTTTTTCCTGAGAGAAAATATGCCAAAGCAAATATCCAGCCCCATTTGATGTTGGGACAGGTGTTCCTTGATCATCCTGGCATTCTCCCTGAGAGCTGAGTCTGTTCATCAATAATCCCTCCAAACTAATGTCTGGTGGGTGTTCACATCCATCCTAGGGCCTCAGCCACCTCTAAACTTATCAAGGGAAAATAGCCCAAGGTGTGCAAATTACACTTTCCCAGGATTGTGATTTATTTTAAATTTTAAAGGTCAAATTATAAAAATAGAACCAAAATTTATGAATTCCCTTCATCCAGATTGCCAAGGGCACCATGCTTGTTTTTGTCACTCACTCTCTAAATTTCTATAGCTTGTTTCCATTTCAGAGTAAGTTACAAAGTTACTCTGCAATACTTCAGTGTGATTTTCCATAAAACTAGCACATTGTCTTATATCATCTCAGCAATATTACTAAAAATCAGGCAATTAATAGTGGGAGGTCAATAACGTAATCCAAAGACTTTATTGAATATCACCAATGATTCTGGAATCCAGTCTACAATCACAACATGCTTTGGTTACCTCATTTCTTTAATCTCTTTCAATCTAGAATAATCCTTCCACATTTATTTTTTATGACCTTACTCTTTTGAAGTATTCAAGACAATTATTTTCTAGACTGTCCTGTGATTTGGGTTGGTATGATTTTCTTTGCAGTGAGATTTAGGTTGGGCGTATTTGCTGGGAAGACCATACAGTGATGCGATGTTCTTTCATCTACGACATTCAGAAAGCAGCTCTGTTGATTTGCTCCATCTCAGGGAAGGTTACATTGTGCTGACTCGATTCCCTTGGTGTCTCTCCTCACCCTCCAAAGGTAAAACTACTATTTTTCTTTTTATAAATAAATATGTTGTGGAGATATTTTAACACTGCAAATATTCTGTTCCTTTAGTCATACTTTTCTCCACTAATATTAGCATTCATTCATGATACTTGTCTGAGCAATGCTTTAGTCGTTTCCAAACTATAATTGTCTATTTATCATGTTTTCTACAAAAGCCTTCTCTTTTTCCTTTTTTGAGACAGTGTCTCACTCTGTCACCCTGGATCAAGAGTGCCATGGATTCATGGCTCACAGCAATCTCTAACTCCTGAGTCTGAGGGATCCTCTAGGCTCAGCTTCCCAAGTAGCTGGGACCTCAGGCACCTGCAAGAAGGCCTAACTGGTTTTTCTATTTTTAGTAGAGATGGGGTCTCAATTTTGCTCAGGGTGATCTCAAACTCCTGATCAGGCTCAGGCAATCTACTCACCTTGCCCTCCTAGGGTGCTAAGATTATAGACGTGAGCCACTGCCACTCTCACCCTACAAAGGCATTCTTCATCCTCATTTATTTTTTATGTTGATAAAAACTCACACACATTTGTTTTATCCTATGGATTATGTCACTTTATTTATTTTATTTTATTTAATTTTTTACAGTTCAGATTACCGAGATTTGATCAATGGAATTCATTTCAAGCTGGTTTCTTCATCCTTCTGAAATATTTCCATCACTAAAGCACTTTCTTACTTTCTGTCACTGTAAGATATTCCTGAGTCGTCTTGTTCTTTTTTCCCCTGCTTTTGGAATCATCCATACTCCTTGTCTCCTTTATTGGAAAGTCCCAATGAACCCCTTAATTCATACCCAACTGTACAATATTATCCTTTCCATATTTGTAACTCTACGATGTTGAGAGTACCAGGTCATTAAATATAAAGTGTCTGATTTTGAATCAAAAATTTAGTTTATTATATCTCAAACAAAAAGCAGTGCAATTAATCAAAATATGAGTCTAAACTCTTGATAGAGTTTTGCTGTCTTAACAGTAGCCTGATTATGCCACTGGAATAGTGGCAGGTGTTTTCCACAGCTTTCGTGAAAGGCGTTTTCCACAGCTTGTTGAGAATTGAGAATTTTCCATGCAAGAATTGGTCTGAAGCCTGGGAGAAGTGTTAGTCTGGTGAACACAGTGGATGAGACAGAGAGTTTCCAAGTCCAGCTTCTGTAGTTTGAGCAGTGTTGTTTGTGTAACGTGTTGTCAACAGTGTCTTACAAGAGGATTGTCTTGTCTATATTGACCAATCTCAAGCATCTTCATCATTTTGTCCCCCTTGTTGCAGCAGACGTCTGTTGTAATCAGTCGACCAGGCGTCATGAAGCTGTGGTGGGTAACACCAAGCACTGGGCCACCAAACAGATGCCATTAGCTTTTTTGGATGAATATTTGGTTTTGAACTATGTTTCCTGGCACGTCATCTACATCCTACTATTATCCTGAATGTTTGTGATTGTTAAAAATAATCTATTTTTCATCACATGTAACAAGACGGTGTAGAAATAGTCAGCCTTTATGTTGTGACAGCAAGGCAAGGCAGGCTTCTGGATAATTCCTTTTTAGAAACTCATTTAATTCAAGTAGAACCCCTCTGTAGAGCTTCCTTGCCTTGCCTATTTGTTTCACATCATTCAACAGCAAACCTTGCCGCAGATTCACTTGTAGGTTGAGATGGATTCGCTTCCACTGTGGCTTTCAGCTCCTCATTATCCACTTTGGTCACCCCACATGACTTATTTTCAGGATTGAAATCATCAGAATGGAGCTTCTCAAACCATTGATGTGCTATGCGTCCATTAGCCACGTCCTTCCCAAACACCTTATTGATATGTTGGGCTGTCTGCACTGTACTGCTCCCACAACAGAAAGCATATTTAAAAAGGACATAAATTTTTGACTTATCCATAGATTCACAGAAATTGCTCTGTCTAATTTTGAAAGATAATTACAAGCCAAAATGTGTGTTTGAAATAATGAGGATGTACCTTCACAATAAAAATAAAACAATAAGTCTCACAGTGAAATGTCAGGGATAGCACCTGTCAAAGCTACATAAGGAAAATTTCCTACTACATAAGGACACCTGACATTTCATACTTAATAAAGTATTTTATTTACTGTCTTGATTCTAGAATACACATGAAACAACTTCAGAATTTTCACCCCATACTCAGATAATCCATACAGAATGCAGGTTAGATCAAGTTAGCCCAAGTTTAGAAACTATACTCTGAAAAGTTATTTCAAAAGAATGAGTAGAATATAGTTCCTCTCATCTTCTTTAATAAGATCCCTCACTAAGACCTTCTAAATAGTGTATTGCCCTTCCCGTTTTCTTTAAACTTTTCATAACACAATTTGTATTTTATCTGTATAAGTATACCTTATTTTTCTACCTCTACAACAATTTGGTTAATCTCTTAACCTATTCTTCCTTAAGAAAAATAATTAAAAGGGCGACACCTCAAGGAGTAGGGCGCCAGCCCCATATCCTGAGGGTGGCAGGTTCAAACCCAGCTCCGACCAAAAAAAAAAGAAAAATAATTGACTATTGACCAATTACTTCATGATTAAAAAAAGCCACCATATCCAAGAAAAAAAATGAGACATAAGACATACCATAATATCTATCTCCAAGCAAGTCATCTGCCAAACTAAACTTTGAAAAATAAATCTGCAAAATTTATTTTCCATATCTGTCCAGGTTATAATAAAATTATTGTCATCAGCCATTATAATAGTGTGTATTATATATTATATTATGTATTTACAAAATATTTAATGTATATTGATCAATTATTCTACCTTTGAGTTGGTAGTGCTGGTTATGGGAAAAGTCACTACCAAATACGATTTCATTGGTATTTTTACTGCTGTGATCTTCCTTTTTCTTCAAAGTTGTGTTATACTTTACGTCTTTGGTTAGGTAGTAATCTCCACAACAAACTCTTTCCATTTCTCTTCTAGGAACAAGCTAAGTTGTAGCCAAATGTTTGTTCTTAATTTTCTTTCCTGCAGCTTGAAAGGACCATTTTTTTAGCTCTTGCTGTAGATTTTCTGAGTGAATTACTGAACACATCACAGAACCCTAACTTAAGCCAAAGTCATATTGTTTTATCTTTTGTGTTATTTTATCAAAGGTTTGACTTTTTATTGTTTAAGTCATAAAATTGATAAATACATGATAAACTAAAATTTCATTTTGATCTAATGAAGATATGAAAAGTTTAGATGACATTGAAAATTATTGTGTGAACTATTCAGTATCTGGCTGATAGGCTTTTACAATAGTTGCAAGAGATTAAATTTGATTCAAAAGTACCTCTAAACTAAAATTGCAATACATATATTTCTTTTACTGATCATATGCCATGGAGGTAAATTAAACTAAGTTAATATCCCTATATAAAATTCTGTTTTATAGGCATGAGTGCCATTTAGAGATATTGGATTCAGTGAACCTTCGAGATTGTTATCTTAACTGAAATAACAATAACATAGTATATTAAATAAACACTAGTCAGTTCAACCTGGATTGCAGAGAAATTATACAAATTTTCTTTCATTTCAATTTGAAACATTAAGAGGATCTTTTGCTTTAAGTGGATGTAGACACTGCATTTCCTTGAGGCAATCTATTTTCATTTAAAGCTGCCCTCAAGTGCCTTTAGCACTTATTGGTGTTAACAAGAATGTGGGCTACCTTAATCCACTGTCAAAAGAGATCTGAGAAAAAGGACACAGAGGACAAGGCGAAAATGTATAAATATGGAAGAGGTTATCGTGAAAACGAAAAATGCAACAAATGGACAAAATTTGGTGTAAATTGACTTTTGAGTGCAACACAAATATACCATTTTATATATAACATTTCAGAAGTCTGTCACATAAAACTCATCATGGAAAGATACAGATTTAAAAAAAAATGTTTCTATTTCCTTATCTATGGTATAAGTTATTGACTCAGCATCAAGAGAGCAGAGAATGCTCTTGGCCCAAATAGAGGGGCTCAGGTGAATTGGTATGATCTACTAAGCTTGATGTTTATAGGATATTATTTGACAGACTAGCTTTATTACCAGATTGTTTTTAAAAACCGAGACAGGAAAATTTGGCAAGCCTAATATTCTTGGTCGCTTCAGAGCCCATTTTAGCACCTCCTGTCTTACTCATTAATGCTAGCTTTGACCTTCAATCTAAAATTCTATGAGTACATGAATCTTTCTCTTCATGACATAATATAAAGCTGACCCTGTACTTCACCCTCTATGAAGCATATTACTGCACACTGTAAAAGAAATTATTTGCACCTTATGATCTTGGTGATTCCAGAGCAGAGATATTTTTTAAACTACTGATGGTTTAAAACATCAGCAGAAATAATTCAGATTAAGAAAAAGAAGCATTCGTCTCTACCAAATCATTCCATAAACAGATTTCCATCTGTTAAAATAGCTTTACTTATTTTATTATGCTTCCATCAGCCTTTGTTTCGAAGCAAAGGTTTATAAACCTGCTACTCTTTATAATCACTGCTACTCCTTATAATCTGTTTCAAAATTTGAGTTTCTTTTTTTAGGAAAAACAACGTACTAATAATTTTCTCTCCTCTTATTCTATGTATGCATTTCAAAATAATTTATAATTGACACAAGAGGAATACATTGAAACAATAAATGATATGGTAAAGACATTACCCTTGTCTTTTTTAAAAGTTTATTAATGTTGTAGTATTAAAACGGATCCTAAAAATGTTGCATGTCTCAATGCACAGAGCAGCTAGCTCCTGAGTCGGAGGACTTTCTTGCCAGATTTCATCTTTGGCGAGTATTTCCCAGTTGTTTCTGAAATAACTCCCTCTGAGTATATTGTTGAAATGTTGTGTGCATTGTTGCTTGTCAAAGGCAAGAAGTGATGCAGAGCTGCTCAGATGAGCTCTTTTAATTGTTCTTGTACTAGCAACTGAGGAATTACCACAGATGGGTTTATCATAACACTTTGTTAGCATTTTTGTATAACAACTGCCTTTTTATCCTCAGGAAACCCTGGAGGAAAATAGAGCATTCAGGGGATAGGGTTTGAATATTAATTATTTGATGCTTAGAGTAGGCAGCTTTCATTTTTATCTGCTAAATGTATCTCGTGAAATGTGTTTATAAAATGCAATTTAAACTTCTTCATGTTATACACAGAAGTCAGAGTATCTAGATTTTTATTGAATTTTTCCATTTGTATTTAATAATTTTAGTGTGGAATATTTTCCTTTGTTAATTATAAATTATAAATCATTCAAGAGTTTTTCATGCTTGCTATTATCATCAATATGTCTAACCAGTGCCTTTGAGATAAGTTTTGAATATTTGCAGATATAGAATATTTGCAATAAAGAATTTACAAAACCTAGTAGTATAAATGATTGACTTAGAATATAGTCTTCTGACTAGGATTTTTGTTTGAAAAGTATGGTAATTCTTTAGCAATAAATATTCTTTTCCTAATTTTTTATAGAAATGAATATTGAAGTCACAAAAGACCCCCAAAATTGGTATTACATAAATGAGTTTTTATACTTTTTTTCTATAATTTTAGCACCTTTGTTGTTATGATGTCCAATTAAAATGAAATGTATAGTTAATATTAATTTCTTTGGGCACATATTTTCAGAAAGGAACATTTCAATTTTTAAGTAGGTGGTTCTGACCCAGTGATTCATAGTCCATCTTTGCCTGTCATTTATTAAATTCTGTCTTTTAAATGTATCCTATTTTTAATGACAGTAGGGAGTATAGAGTAAAGTTTTAATTTAGGTTTGTATGGATTCTTTATTCTTTCTGTGTTTTCCTGAGGTTTACCAAAATTGTCTTTATCCTGTGCTTCATATATCTTGAGATGTTAATAAATGTTTTTTTTTATTTAAGGCAAAAAAAACTAAAACCCATCTACTATTTTTATTCCTTTTTAGTGGAAAATATGAATTCATTAATATATTTTGAAATAAACTTTTAGTAAGTCTTACTCATTTAAAATTCTGCCAATTAACTTGTTCTTATTAATGATCTGCTTTTGGTTTACTTTATTGGTTATGTTATTTTATGGTTTTGTTAGCAATACAACTATTCATGCACAACTTTTAAAAGTGGTGAATTTTCACCTATCATCAGTCTTTATTTGATAACTTTATCCTCTTGTCTTCTGGTAATATAGAAATACCTTTAAAATAAGAAAAAAGAAAAGAATTATTCTGAAAATTATTAGTCTTTTCATTGTGTCCAATATTTACCATGATCCATATTTATCAATCTAGAAATCATAACTAATGAGATCATTATCCTTCCAAGGAAATCTAAAACTTAAAACCAACTCACTCTAACACAATAAATAAAAAATGAGTGACTATTGGAATGTAATAAACCAATAATTTCCAGCTATAATGTTAAAATGATTAGGCTATTGCCAACTTTTAAAACATTTATAAAACCAGTAGGTTCATTCCAATGTAACATGTTTGACTTCTGAGAGTCTTTTTAATATGCAAGATTAAAAGTATTTCTAGAGTGGTACAAGGCACAGGCACACAACTTCCTTCATAGGCTGGATGAAATAGCAACCAGGGGGCACTGCAGCTTTATGAAATTACCTCGAAGAACATGACAAAAGTCTGCTCTGAGATTTTTTGACAGTTTAAGTATGATTTTCAACTTCTTGTTATACTTTTTTAATTATCCCAGTTTAAAACATGATTTTTTATTTTAAATATTTACTTAATTTTTAATGGGGTGATTTATTGTATTTCTTATTAAAGAATGGATTCCCAGAGAGCCAGGAGGATTGGCAAATAAAATTAGAATATTAATGTTCTAGTCCATTTAATCTATTTGCAAAAAGTATGTATTGATATTGGAGAATAAGTTAAAATGTAAAATTAAAAGTTTTCTTTGGAACATCTGATATTTGGGCTGTTTGTTTATGTATTTATTTATTTATTTTTTGAGACAGAGTCTCATTATGTTACCCTCAACAGAGAGAGTGCTGTCGTGTCACAGCTCACAGCAATCTCAAACTCTTGGGCTTAAGTGATTCCCTTGCCTCAGCCTCCCAAGTAGCTGGCACTACAGGCACCCACCACAATGCCCAGCTATTTTTTTCATTGTAGTTGTCATTGCTGTTTAGCGGGGCCAGGTTTGAGCTCGCCTGCCTTGGTTATGTGACTGGTGACCTAACCTCTGAGCTAAGGGTGCTGAGCCAGATATTTGGGATATTTAAATCCTCACCTTTTGATTTAAATAATATGATCATGTTCAAGTTTACAGAAAAACATTCGATTTATTTTCCTTTGTTTCATAAGTACATTTTGGTAGATGTTGAAGAAAGACCTAAGTAGTCTCCTTTCTCAATATAAATACAATAAGAACATTATTCTTTCAAATATTTTTAAATTTTAGGAGAAATGTAAGTCACAAATTCCGGGTTTAACTTGTCTAATGTTTTTTGTAAATTTTAACCTTCATCAAATTATCAAATTTTTACTAGTATGTAACCATATTAATTTAAAGTTCTGATTGAAGAAAAAGTATGCAAAGTAGCTGTTAATTTCTTTGAGTAATTAATATCAAGAAATTGATTCCACAAATTCAATTGCGTAGGCAAATAGATATGGATCTTCCATTACCTTGGCAGGGATACCGAAGTAACTATTCTCCATTGTTTTTGAACTCTGACCATTTTCTTTCTGATCTTGCCATCTTCACTTTTCTAGAAATCCCCAGAGCAGTCAAAGCAGCCAGGGTGCTTATCCTATCCTTTTTTGACATTACTTTCATAAAAGATTCATGATTTGCTTGACTTGGCTCTTGTAGCTCAGTGAGTAGGGTGCCGGCCACATACACAAAAGCTGGCTGGGTTGGAGCCTTGCCTGGGTCTCCTAAACAACAAGGACAACTGCAACTAAAAAATAGCCAGGCATTGTGACAGGTGCCTATAATCCCATCTACTCGGGAGGCTGAGACAAGAGAATCATTTAAGCCCGAGAGTTGGAGGTTGCTGTGAGCTGTGATGCCAAGTACTCTATCAAGGGTGACATAATGAGACTCTGTCTCAAAAAGAAAAAAAAAAAGGTTTATGATTTGCCGATAGGTTACTGCCATCATCTCATTCCCATAATGTTCTGTATTTTATCTAACCTTTATCTTACTTTCTTTTTCTTACTTTCTTTTTTTAATCTTTATCTTACTTAGTGGACACAAGGGATCATATTTAGAGAATGCGTTTATGTTGTTGTATTTTACCACTGCAGTTATGCAATTTGTATTATGTGGAAAAGGACCCCTGATTCTGATTCTCACGTTCATCTTGAAAGCTCTAAAAGTCCCTTTATAGAAAACACAGGCTTCATTTCAGTGCATAGGTGTGTGTTATACCCCTACATATATATGTACACATATGTGTCTAGTATATCACAGTTTTACTACAGCAGACATTATTGGTGCTAGATCCACTCAGATCCCTGTGTTGCTTCTGTAAGCTATTCTTCCTCTTTCTGTGTGCTTTTCATCTAGGAATGTACCTGCAACTTTCTTTGGAGGAATGTTCTTTACCACTGAGAGCCAGAAGAATTTAGGACTTTGAAACTTTATGTCCCTCTGGGTAGCCCTTAATCAACAGTTGAAAACCCAACTCTCTTGCTTTAGGCAGAACAAACAATGTGGTGTAATTTATGCTACAGAGTTCATTATTAGGCTGAAGCTGAGATTTAGCTTAAAATTTCATAGTTGCTTGGCTTTTTGTTTCCTACCAATTTCTTTTGGGATCACAGCTTTAACTTGTACACATATCTTGGTGCAGGATCTGCTTCTAGGGAATCCAATATAAGCCAGCCAAGGAGATTTCTACAGCGATTCAAAACAATATTAAGAAAAGTTATAATCATACATAAAAACAATATCATAGATTCCAGTGACTGATGTATGTAGTGTGTGCGCGTGAGAGTGTGTGTGATTTCTTGCATGAAGACAGACTGGGGGAATGCACTAATATTTGGAACTTCTGGTTTTAGAAACATGGTGGACTGACATA
Organism: Perodicticus potto; assembly: GCA_963574655.1. Lineage (NCBI taxonomy): Eukaryota > Metazoa > Chordata > Mammalia > Primates > Lorisidae > Perodicticus > Perodicticus potto. The sequence continues at coordinate 38,132 of CAUYRH010072049.1, forward strand.
ATACATACAAAAATCAAAATAAATTCCATGTGTGGTTGTACATGAAAGAGAAAAAAATTCCCCATGTGTCAGAAATGTGCATGCCATAAGGCCACCAATGGCAAGGAATAAATATTGAATCCCTTGCATCAATTGGTATTGATTTCATGTCAAAACTCACAACCTCAAAGCTCTTTTGAATTTATTCTATCAGTATCATCCAAGAATAATCAAGGAGTTATAAAACTGAAGTAATAATAATGCATGCGTTTAAGAAACTAGAAGTTGATGATAAGTAACTAATCTGGCAAAGCACATTTTTACAGTTTGGGTTTCCTTAGGATGCAAAGTCTGACACCGTGGTAAGCACGTAGTTGGTTTACTGAGAAAGATTCCTGGAATCAACTCTAGTGAGAGGGAGGGGAGGAAGCATAAGGCAGAGGGAATAGTTGATCTCTGATGGAAACTTAAAGGAAGCCCTAGTCGATTATATGGGGAGATTGAAAACTGGGATCACCCTTCAAAGTTGTCCTGACTCAGATGATCAAACAGAGCATCTATATCCTTTGACAATTAGTCATTAGATTCAGGAAGTCCAAGAAGAAATTATTTCTTCTTTGGTTTTTCAAGGAAAACCAAACAGGAGTTAGACGGCTCAGAACTGTCTACCAGCAACACTCCTAGTAGCTGGAAAATGAACCTCTCCTTTTAAAATGGAATCTGAAGAGAGTAATTAATTAGTAATTGATTTCTGTGAGTAACTAAAAAAGCAATCAATGTTCAACCTAAATGATGAAAATCTAGATGTAGTTTTTTCAAAGCAAAGAATGAGTTACAATGTGTGGACACACCACTAATATTAACGTTATCTTGAAGGCAATAGTCAATAGAAGAACAAGAAATATAAACATGAATTATAAGATGAGAAATAAAGAAGAAAAATCAATGTCACTCACAAGTGACAGAATCAACTACATATCTTCACGTTTTAAGCTTCCATCTAGTTTTCATCCCTCTTTAATCTTCATCTTCCATCACACAAAATTCGTTTCCCCTAAGCTTCCATTATCTTAGGTCCAACTGATTTTCGTTGGCCCTTGTGCTACTAGACTTTCCAGGCATGTTTAACATTGCCGACTACTGCTCCCTTCTATAAAGTCCTCTGCCTTAGATGATCCAGCGCTTCTTATTCTCTCCTGCCAATGCTGATTTTCTTTCATGGGCCCCTTGTCATCTGCCCAACTCCATACTGCCATCTTTGCCCCACTGCTCTTTCAACCTTACAGCCTGCTCCTGTAGCAGCAACTATTCTCATCTATATGCTAATGACTCTCAAATCTCTTGTCAGTCTTTGTCTTTACTCCTGGCTTTAGACTTATTTAGTCAATTGCCTCTTCATCACCTTCAACATCCTGTAGTCACCTCAAACTCAAAATGTATAAAACCAAATGTATCATTTTGGTCTCTCTCAAATCTGCATTATCTACACTGAAAAATTAATTATTGGTATATAAATCTGAACCAAATTACAGGAGAAATTATTCACTTTATCAAAAATATGCCTCAATCTACTCATAACTTTTTTAAGGTTTAGGGAACTAAATTTAACGTAACAGATTTATTTGTATGTATTTAAAATCTAATGGTAATCTCAAACACAAAGCTGTTAAGTTAATAGATGGTTTCCCTCTTGTATTCTAGGTTTAAATACTGTAACATGGTTGTATAAATGATTTATTAATGAGTTTTCATGATTGGCATTGCCAAGTGAATTTTGTATAAGATATAAATAAAGTGAGTCTCATGTCCTTATTTTCTTTGTATTATGTATTAAAGATAGATCTATGCTTTTAAAACATCACTTATAGTTGAGAAGCTTTTGAATCAAAGGTTACACAAATCATATGTCAAATTCTTAAAATTATTAGCTGACTCCTCATCCCACATATTGACTACATTTTGTCATATAATTAGGAAATTAAATTAAGGTTCATGTTGGATTGTATTAGATCTATAAAAATAATCTTATTCTAGTAAATACCTTATATGTAAGGTATTCCTGGAGGCAATATGTATCAACAGCAAATCGTTTTGCAGTGGCCCATTTTATACATGTATATATGTGTGTATATAACATATGTATAAGATTTTATTCTCTTAAAAGAATCCTGAATGTAGCATTCCCTGACTGATATCACTACTCAAGAAACTCATCAGATGCCGAGGGCTGGCTTCCATCATCAGGGTACACTCTCAGGCTAAGATAGATCCACATTACTCATACTCATTACTTGAGAGCTCCAGGCCCCAATTAAGCAGTTTTCCTAAAGGCTGACAGAACATTCTCAATTACATCTCTGTCCAAGGCTTAATAATGCCACTATCCCTTGCTGCAAGAAAGCTTGGAAAGTTTTGTCTCTAAGTTGGGTGTGCTGCTTGCCAAAATAAACTATTTTCTCCAAAGAAAAAAGAAAGAGGTTTGAGTGGCATCTAGCATTCTAATACCTAATGAATAATTACATTATTTACATTTGCCAGAATGGAGCCATACATTTCAATTTCCTTTCTAGGAAAGTGTCTAACAGCACCTTGGAATTGTGTCAGATCATTAAATTTATCCAGAAGTAATATGTTGGGAAGGAAATAATCTGACAATCATTAGTGGCTTTGCAATTTAGTTTGTGCACTTTCTAGCAGATAATTTATGGGTAAAGTGATATATCACAACACAGCTGGAAGTAATACTATCCGAAAGAAATTAAAAAATAATAAAAAGAGTTTACTGCAAAAGCTATAAAAACATCAGAAAGCTACAAAAATTTCTGACAAGATAATAAATTACCGTCCTCACATCAACAGAAATAAGATAGTGATTCAGGCTAGAATTACTGTTTTTGTGTTTTTGCAAAATTTAATCAAAGTCAGTCAAAATTTCTTTTATAATACAAATGTTACTGGGCCTGCTTGTGATTATTTCTTACATAATGCTTAACAATGTCAACTACCAAGTAGCTAGACCAAGAATTTGCCATGGAGATTCAAACTTGGATGGATAACTTAATGTCCTTGGCACAGGGCAGTGGTGCACTTGACAATTTTTGCTATAGCACTTTTGGCTTGATTCTGTCTCTATGTTCCCTTCTTTCTCTGCCTCTTTTTCACTTCTTCATGATTTCCTAAACTAGAGCTCTTATTTTTTGCCTTGGTTCCTGCTTATTTTTCAGAGAATGCACATTTTTTCTGATGCAACTTCAACCAGAAATTGTTTAAGAATAAACACACAACCAGACCCCTAACCCACAATGATATATTCTTTCTCTTTTGTGTTAAGAATAAACAATTCTGAGGCTTCAAATGATGACTAATGTTTCACTCTCATCATTATTCTGCTGATGAATTTGTAAGAAAGATAAATGACTATCTAAACCATCTCCTGCACTCAAAGAATCCTTTGAGTGCAGGAGGTTGAGGCCAGACTAGGTAACACTGTGGGGCCCTGTCTCTAAAAAGCAAAAACCAACACAAAGAAATAAGAAATCATACTTTTCAGTTTCAAAGCTCACAATGACCACGTAAAACCATTTAATGTAACTCCTCTGTATGATATGAAGAACATACATGCCACACAGATTATAAAAACCTGTTTTCATCATGAAACAATAAAACTAAGTGAATTTCCTATACAGAAAAAATATATTTAAGTTTCACTCTTTTTCGTCTGTCTCTGTATGCTACATGAAGTAAGTTTTTCCATAGGTAATAAAAGAAAATTGAGACTTTATGAATTCAATGATTATTTGTTTTTAAAAACCTATGATACCGTTTTGTTAGATTACACAATCACCAGTTTCTATGGCATCTAAACACATGATACACATTTGGGAATGTGGTCTATAGGTAGAATTTTATTACAAACTTAGATAAGATTTAAATTGTAGTCACCAAAATGGTAACACAAAATAAATAAAAAGCTGAGGTTTTTCAATATATAGCTTAAATTGTGCTGTGGAAGAGGCAAATTCATTATGATCTTTAACATCACACTGGAAATTTTTATACTACGAAAGAGAAAAGATTATTAATTTTACTTTAGTCACTGTTAAAAAACCACACATTTAACAAATACTTATTTTTTAAATATATGTTTCTACTATGTGCCAGAAGGGTCAACAAGTACCCTGGATACATTAATTAGTAAACACACACACACACACACACACCATTGCCTTCAAGCAACCTATATTCTAATAGGAAGAAAAAAAAAAACTAAATAATAAAAAATAAAATAAGTGAGTTATGTTAAATATAGGAAGGGATAAATGTGATTAAAAAAAGAAAACATAAAGCAGGGTAAGGCAATCCAAATCTCCAGGGAGAGCGAGGTTAGATGCAAGGTCGAGTTGATGGCATCTCACTGAATTAGGTAAGGGAAAAAGTCAAATTTCAAAATTATAAGATAATAAAATTTAGGGACAATGGAAATTAAAAGATGACACCCCATTTTATGTAACATACTGACCTACAGCTAGGAAAAATTATAGAATTCCGTATTTATTAAAACAAATATGTCACTTTTTCAAATGTACCATACCACCCCAAGTTCTCTAAATCAAGTTCAGTTTCAAAGTGTTTTATGGGCATTGAAATCCTGTCTTTAAAGCAAAATTTCCTGGAGCATCTGCCTTAGTAAATAAACTTTTATCGTTATCTTATTGCAACAAAATCTTTTATGATACTTGATTACAGTAAACATAATTTATATAATTGAATAATTCCTTAAATATTAATTTCCTGCTTTTGAATTCTATTTTAAGAGTAACAATTCTATATTCCATCTAGGCAACTTTTAGACATTCTTAGAAAGCAAAACACCTTGGAAGAGAACACTCCTGGAATTTCAGGTAATGAAAAGCAGTTATAAGAGGAGAAATGAAGATTAAAAAGTAAATCTCAGTTAATGTACCAGGGTCACATTTTCAAGAGGTGATTCAATCTCTCCCTAAATAATTAGTCATGCATTTATGAAATGAGTGAAGGGCCATAAAATGTGTATCTATCACATGAAAAAAATTGAGTGTATCATGCCTTATTATAATTAATTGGAGAGAAATAAAATTAAATGGTGCACATATTGAATTAAAGTCAAATATAGAATTTTAAATTAAGTTGTTTGTGCCTAAGGACAGAGATTTAGCAAATTAAAATCATGGCATGCTTATATGAGATAATATACAAGTAGGAAACAAACAACTTGCAGTAATAATCATGATATTTTTAAATAATAATTAAACAAAAAGTAACAAGATAAGACTGAGGAACAGGTTGGGGAAACACTTCAGGGCCTGAATCATTTATTCCTTTACTCATACATTTATTTTGTACCTGTGACATACCAAGTAATGCGTTAGGTTCTGTAGATAAAGGATGATCGCCCCAGAAAGGTATCCCAGCCCTCTCAATTGTAATCATGGATTTCATCTATTGAGTGTAATAGCCACAGGTCATCCTTTTCAATCACCTGAGGTTCAGTAATCCATTTCAGACTCCTGTGCTTAGGTTCTGGAATTTCTGGAGCACAAGAACCAACTAATCATATATTGTCTACTAAAAAACTACTTTGCATATAAAGACACATGCAGAATAAAAGCAAATGCATGGAGAAAAATATATCATGCTAACACTAATAAAACAAATCCGGAGTAGCAATATTAATTGCAGACACCATGGGTTTCAGAGCAAGGAAGATTTTCAGAGATAAGGAAGGACATTATCCAATGATAAAGGAGTCATTTATCCAAAAGGACACAATCCTTAATGTGTATGTACGAAACAACATAATGTCCAAATATATGAGGCAAAAACTGATAGAACTTTAAGGAGAAATAGATGAATCTGCTGTCATAGTTCAGAACTTTAATACCCCTCGATTAGATATGGAAAGATCTAGCAGGCAGAAAATCTGTAAGGACGTAATTGAACTCAATGACAACATCAGTCAACTGTATATAATGGACATCTGTTGACTAGCCAATGACAGCAGAATATCCATTCTTTTCAAGCTTGCATGACATATTCGCCAACATAGACCACGTTCTATATTCAAGATTAAAAGAGTATAAATCACAGTGTCTGCTCTTGGACCACAATGTAATTGAACTACAAATCAATAACAGTGAGAAAGCTAGAAAACTCCAAACACTAGAAGATTACACAAAATGCTTCTAAATAACAAATAGGTCAAAAAGAAAATTAAAGAGAAATTAAAAAAATACTTCAGGCTGCCCAAAATAAAGACAACACTTACCAAAATTTATAGAATTCCTTGCATACTTTTGTTAAATTTTCTCCAACTTGAGAGGCAACGGCAGAACAGTGATTACCCACAGAGGGAATACGTGGCCCAACTAAATCCTCACAGAAGAAAAGTGATCCGAATAAAATCTAGTAGTCACATTCAATCTTAACCAGATTAAAATCTAGTAGTCACATTCAATCTTAACCAGCAGCCATCACTCCAGAAGGAGTTTCAGTGGGTGAACAGTATCCCCTGAACTTCACGTTCTATTTAAGCCTATTAGAGGCCAGGAGGCAAGTCTGAGCTCACACACGTCGGTGGGGGACAGTGTCTGGTCTTACCAATTCCACATGGCCAGAAGCAACTCCAGAGATTTCATACAATCTCAGAGCCCTTCGTGTGGTCCTGCCTAACTACAGATTCCAAACAAAACTGCCCCGCCCAGGAAAACAACCTGCAACCTGCCTGATTAGAGAGGATGACAGAGCCCACCTGCAGCCTGACGGCAGAGTCACCTGGACGGATCTTAGATAACACTTCACATTTCTGTACTTTGAAAGATCATGGTTCCCTGTCATGACACAGGTTTTTATGGCATTTAGGAAACAGGGATAGGTCATTCCCAAGGTCATGTAAATACTTCAAAGGAAAGGAGCTCAACGTGATAGAGAACGAATATTCTGTACTTTTGCACCCCCAGGAATTCATAGCTTTCTAAATTCACTCAGGGCTTCAGTTGATAAATATAATAAATAATAATGTTTTCTGTCCCTAAGTATCATTACCTTTATAAGGAAAAAAAAAAAAAGCCCTCGAACCTTATAGACCTCATATGTAATGGCCTGGCTGGCTTACGTAAAGCAGGTGTATGAGAAATACACCTGTAATTACAATATTCAAAACCAATGCATTTGTTTTCCAAATGAAATTTGGAAATTTTAGTTTCCAAAATGAAAATTCTTCTTTTTCTCACTTCATTTGAATTTTCAATTGAACTATAAACATTTGAATATAAAATTAGAATCACCAACGATTTTCTGTATAAGTTTTCATGTTGAAATTTATCAAATAGTAGGAAAATTCATTCTAAAAATGTTAATAGTGGCATAGAATACTTTGTTTCCTGTTATTATTAAAATGTAAAGGAGTGTTAATTTTACTTCACACCTATACAAAACAGTGAGTTAAATTTAACAAAGTAAATTAGTATGTAATCTAACATTTCATTTTGTAGAATGAAATTGAGCTGCTTTCAAGATTATCATTCAAATTTGCTACATTTAAAGGCAAATGCAAACAACAACTCTTAATATGGATGACAATGAGATAACAACTTCATTATCTTATTTAGGACAGTGTTTAGAAGAGTACCAGGTACTGACAAGCTCTGAGTACAAATGTTTTTAGACTTTGACGATGAAAAATGCTTTGGATGATTGTCATGATGATGAGAATGAAAACAATAACAAAAATAAAATAAAATTTTCTCTTATTGTGTCCCTCTTTTTATCAAAAATTACATAAATATTCAATGAAAGCTCATTGTGAAAATAATGGTGATCCACCTTCTGTACAAAGGGTTTGACGTATCATTTATAAAGTAGTTTAAGAATATTATTTTGCTAGGTGTTAATGATCACTTGTTCAGAAAAACTAGGTAATTCTCAGTTCTGTCTCTTTAGCTAGTTTTTCTACAGCAAAAGGTTGCTTTAAAAAATCCTAATGTTCGGGCAGCGCCTGTAGCTCAGCGAGTAGGGCGCAACCTCATATACTGAGGATAGCGGGTTCAAACTGGACCCCAGCTGAACTGTAAAACAAAAAAATAGCCGGGCGTCTTGACTTTAAGCTTAATTCCATGTTTTAGGCTTGTCAACTATTGCCTTGACCTAAAGATAAAACTCTTGTTAGTTTTCTAGCAGAAAAGTAAGAATATTCAAATTTCACGTGAGCAAATTTAGATGAGTCTAGATTGTAATAACTCTGACAGATGCACATTACTTCCCCAAATTAACTGTTCTATTTGATGATGATTTATTATTTTTCTTGAAGTTACAAATTATAAATGATCAATTAGCATTCTGATTACATTACTTACCATCTGATATGGTTTTATTTAGCTTTATGTTTACCAGTGACTATCCCAATGACACAATCAAATATCTTTTTTTAGGACTTATAGTCAATGTAGTGAAGCAATTACTGAGTAAATTCAATGTGTTGGGTACAGTGTACACTATTTGGGTGACAGGCACACTAAAAGCCCAACTTCATCACCGTACAATTCATCCACGTAACACAAAACCACTTGAATCCTGTAAATCTATTGAAATAAGAGTAAAATTTATTTTCCTTGTCTTCTTTTGGCTTTGTAACCTTATGAGATAGGAAAAACCCAAGTTATTTTTTCTCTCCTTCCACACCACTCACCACTCAATACAAGAAAGAGTACTTCACTTTTGATACCAGATGCAGAGATTTTCCCCAAACACCGAGCAATTCTTCAGGAGACACCAACCGATTGTCCTAGGATTAAATTCAATTATGACATCATCTTTTGGATTCGGGATCAGACCCACATAAGCTTAGTTGTACGAGACCCTGCTCGTCCTTCTGATGCCAGTTACGCGTGGTAGATTCTCACCTATGCTTCTGACTGACTAGCTGTAAATCAGGGTTCCCAGGATGCCCTTCTTCAGGTTCCATAAATTTGATAGGATGGCTCACAGACCCCAGGGAAGCACATATGCTCATAAGTTTATATTCATATAATAATAGAGGACATGATAAAGGATGTGGATGAACAACCAAATGAACAGGTACATAGGGTAAGTTGTGGACGGGGCTTGAATGCAGGAGCTTCAAGGTGTTGGGATGTACTATCCTTTTGGTACTTGGAAGCGTTTGCCAGCCTAGAAGCAGGCCAGATCCTTTAGTTCAGGAATTTTTATGGATGTTTCATAACATAGGCAGGATTGATTATTAACTCTATTTAAAGCACCTCTCCCCTTTTGAGGATAAGGTGGTGCTTCAAATTCCATTCTAATCCTGGTTTGTTCTTTCTGTTGACTTTCCCACGTCTAGGAGTCCACCTGCTGAAACCTGATTAGACTTTGATGACCCAGAAAATTCTAGAGGATTTAGTATCTCTGTCAAGATGCTCCTATCATTTAGAAAAATATAAGTCTTGGGAGCTTTGTGTCAGAATCGAACTTAAAGATCAAATATTAGGAAAGAATGTTCTCCTAATACTCCAACTGCTGTAGAAATTGGAAAGATTTTAAGACCTCTGTGCTAGAAACTGAGGACAGAGACAAATACAGTGTGTGAATCTATACATAATACATATGTATATATGCCCATATTATGTATATATTGTCCACAATTTCTATTCATTTTTGGAGTTCACAGTGTTATCAAAATAGTGAGGAATCAGACGTGGCTTCATAATTAATTTATCTACTATGTGTTTGTTTCACAAACTTTTATTAATTTATTCAATATGTTTTAGGTATTGAGGTTGATTCTGGAGAGACAGAAATGAAATTATCTCCTTTGTAGTTCATAGAGCTCAAGTCACACTCTAGAATCACTCTTCCAAAAATACAAAATTCGGAGCCAAGCACAGTGGCTTATGACTTTAATTCCAGCATTTGGGGAAGCCAAGGTGGGAGGACGGATCAGGCGAGGACAAAAGTTTGAGAGAAGCCTGGGCAGCATAGTGAGACCGTTTCTAGTCTAAAAAGAATAAAACTACAAAACACAGGGTATAACATCCAACTTTGAGAGTCTTCTGTGACCCAAGGAGAAGTACCCTGCTCTGATTACCCCTAAAAAATCAAAAATAAAAAAGCTACTACGATGATAGCACGTTGTGATTTTGGCACAATGAGAGAGACTTTCTGAGCTTGTCAAAGTACAATGACTGTATTAGCATTTAGGTTTTTGGTTTCCATAAATACTGAAAAAAATGAAATGTGGCTAATAGTCCTTCACATGCAACTCATGAACCAAACAATAGCAACTAAAGAGGTTAGTAGTCAGTACTGAACAGATCTACAAAACTACAAAAATTAATTTAGCAGCCTAACAGGAATAATGACAGATAGTGACATAATGTACTGAGAATGTAAAATCCATAAACCATAAAAGTTAAAATCATGTTAACAACTCTTACACTAAATTAGTCCGTGCTGGTTGCAGATTATCTGTAACAGACTCTGCCAGCCAATGAAATACTGACCCTTTATGTGATGGCCTCTTCACAAAGACGTATTGACTGACTGGGGAATTGTTCTTGGTTATTTTATATCTATATTCCTATTTCATACTCTTTTCCATACATCTCAAATATTGCCCAAATGTTCAGAGTTACATCCTGTAATCATCCTATGAAGGCCACAACTTGGAGATTGGATTCTACCCACAAGGTAGCACATAATTTAAAATAATTGGAAAGACAAGTTCTAACATAGACAGAAACTTGCCTCTGAATCAAAATCATCTTGCCACTAGAGTATCGTACATATTCATGCATTTACCTTGCATGAATGTTCTTTACCTGAGGATTTCTTGGTTCCTTTCT
>CAUYRH010072052.1:0-32215 GCA_963574655.1 Perodicticus potto
TGTGTTCTTAGCAGTGCAGAAGCTTTTTAGTTTGATCAGGTCCCAGTAGTGTATTTTTGGTACTGCTTCAATTGCCTGGGGAGTCCTCCTCATAAAAAATTCACCCAGGCCGATTCCTTCAAGAGTTTTCCCTGCACTTTCTCCTAGTATTTTTAAAGTTTCATGTCATAAGTTTAAATCTTTGATCCAGTGAGAGTCTATATTAGTTAATGGTGAAAGGTGTGGGTCCAGTTTCAGTCTTCTGCAAGTCGCCAGCCAGTTCACCCAGCACCATTTGTTAAATAGGGAGTCTTTTCCCCACTGAATGTTTTTAATTGGCTTGTCAAAGATCAAATAGTGGTAAGTAAGCTGAGTTCATCTCTTGGTTCTCTATTCTGTTCCAAACGTCTACCTCTCTATTTTTGTGCCAGTACCATGCTGTTTTGATCACTATCGATGTATAGTACAGTCTCAGGTGTGGTAGCGTGATTCCTCCTGCTCTGTTTTTATTTCTGAGTAATGTCTTGGCTATTCGAGGTTTTTTTCTGATTCCATATAAAATGAAGTATTATTTTTTCGAGGTCTTTAAAATATGACAATGGAGCTTTAATAGGAATTGCATTAAAATTGTATAATGCTTTGGGTAGTATGGACATTTTGAAAATGTTGATTCTTCCCAGCCATGAGCATGGTATGTTTTTCCATTTGCTGACATGTTCAGCTATTTCTTTTCTTAGAGTTTCATAGTTCTCTTTATAAAGATCCTTCACATCCTTTGTTAGATAAACTCCCAAAATAAAAGTGTTCTTTTTAACTTTAACTTCTTGAATGCAACTAAGGATGAATTGTGAAAAATTGAAACTATATCAAGCATTACATTACTTGTAGAAGCTGTTTAAATTTTTATCTTTTATGGGATTCAACATGTTTTCTTTCCTATTATATGGTGATTACAGAGCCATATGTATATAGTAATATATACTTGTCTCCTTTCTTTCAGAAGAAAATAAATATATTTACAATATACTTATTTATATACATCTTTTCTTTTCTTTTCTTTTTTTTTGAGACAGTCTCACTTCTGTTGCTGTGGTTTGAGCACTTGGAATCGTAGCTCACAGCAACTCAAACAATCCTCTTTTTTTTTTTTGTTTGTTTTTTTGAGACAGAGCCTCAAGTTGTCACCCTAGATAGAGTGCTGTGCCTTCACAGCTCACAGCAACCTCCAATTCCTGGGCTTAACTGAGTCTCCTGCCTCCGCCTCCCAAGTAGCTGGAATTATAGGTGCCCACCTCAACCCCTGGCCATTTTGTGGTTGCAGCCACCATTGTTATTTGGCGGGACCTGGCTGGATTTGAACCCACCTGCTCAGGTGTACGTGGCTGGCGCCTTTGCCCATTGAGCCACAGGCACTGAGCCTCAAATGATCCTCTTGCTTCAGCTGCCCGAGTAGCTGAGACTATAGTCATCCGCCACAATGGCCACATATTTTTTAGCGATGAGGTCTCACTCTAGCTCAGGCTGGTCTCCAACTCATGAGCTCAAGTGACCCACCTACCTCTGGCTCCCAGAGTGCTAGAATTATAGGCGTGAGCTACTGTGCTTGACTATACTTCTTATTTCTCAATTTTATTCTTCCTTCTCTTTTTTCTTGTTCTGCCTTCTGTTTATGTTAGACAAATAAGCTCAAATATAAATGGTTATTTTCCTTGGGTTAGGGCTAAGTTTTCAACTTCTAAATAATTGACAGACCAATGCTGTGGAACCAAGACACGACATAAGGTGCCAAATAGTGTAGTCTATTATAACCCGGACAGCCTGTGCCCAAAGTCACCATGGAGAGTGTGGTAGGAAAAAGCAGATAGTTGGGGCAAGTGCATGTGTAAAGCCAGTCCTCTAAGAGACCACTGCATGTTAGGGCTGACAATTCATTAGATTATAGAGCTGGCCTTAGAGGGAGTGTCCAGGAGTTCAAGCTACACTGTGGGAAGAAAGTAGTGAGCTAAGATTTGATTTGAATCTATCCTCTATCCTTTATACAGAGGACTCTGGTATGACAAGTCATAGACTAGGAGTCTCCAGATAGTGATAACAATTGAAGCCAGAAGGGTAATAGGGACCCTCATGGTTTATGTAGTTTGAAACCGCTCACTGACTTGTAATGAAGGATATGAGATCAAAACATAATTTTTAAAACTTCTGGCCTGGAAGGGGTCCAGAGGGTTGTTGGGATACCTGTTATAAGGACTGAGCTCCATTTATTCAGAGCACACAGTAGGAACTAAGGTTGAGGTCTGCTGCACCTGTGAGTACCTACCTTGTGAATCAGAGGCAAGGCTAAGGCCAAGTGGCCTTGGCATATATACCTAGTATCCACCCCAGACAAATAAAATTTTACAATTGAAGTATTATTCTTGCTCTCTAGAAATTTAACCTCCTTTGCTTTACTCCAAAGTTATTATTCCTTTAGGTTTTATTCTTTTTAAATCTCAAAGTTTTCTTTCAGCTTACATTTTTAAAATAAAGTTGAGTATGGGGATAGAAATGAATGCCTTGAAAAATAAGTTAAAAATTCAAACATTTACAAACAAAAATAAACTATCTTTAAAAGGAGCACCCAAGGGTGGTGCCTGTGGCTCAAGGAATAGGGTGCCGGCCTCATATACCGGAGATGGTAGGCTCAAGTCTGGCCCTGGCCAAAATTGCAACCAAACAAAAAAAAAAAAAGCACCCAAGGTCCAAAGAACTAGCTTGTAGAGAGGTAAAATATCATTCTGGCCACATTTTTAGTAGAAAGGAATCTATGGAAATGTAGCCTTAGGTTTATCTTAAGCACAAATATAATGTTAAAACTGTAAATAGGCTGCGTATTATTTGAAAAACACATTGGGCTATCTTTCAGTATATAATGATCATCAAAGCAAATTATATACTTTTTCTGTGACATTGAGAAACCATTTGACCATTTCAACCATCCATAAATCCTCTGGTCAATCCTACTCCTTGAGAATTTTAGCCACTGGCTCATTTTCTCACCCCTATTTTTCCTGTCATAAATTATGAACATTTCAATACCCACAAGGAAGATACTTCTCTGAACTAATAGAATGCCCTCATTTCCATATGATTCTCTAGCACTCCACACTAGCCATATTTATTTTTCAAAGGATTATAAATTCCCCATAAGGTTAAAAAGAGAAAAGTTCTGCCTTAGGAAACAGAGGACTTATATCGTAGCAATGCTACTAACAAGTTGTGTGATCCTGATCAATTCACTCTACCACTTTGCCTCAGTTTTCTCAGCCGTCAACTGGGGCTTGAAATACATGCGTCATTCTCCTTTACAAAGTTTGACTCCTTGTAATAATAAGGAGAACATATTCTGAGAAACTAAAAGAAGAAAAATATCAAGATACAGGTTAAAATATTATATATCCACTGGGAGATCTAAGCAAAGCAATTCCACTTCTTACCCCCTTTACTTTCAGCCCTGTTTTCCTATGATTGCACAATTTAGCAGCACAATCCAAGGTCCAGGACATAAACTTATACAGTATTTATCTTGCCACTCTCAAAGGCCAGGTGAAATATAATCCCACCCAGTGAAGGGTGGGAGAGGGAGAGAGAGAGGGGAAGACTTGACTGGGAAAAGAACTATTTGAAGGATATTAATATCAAAGACTTAATTTTGTAGTTTTGCAGAGCTGAGTTAATGGATTAAACCTGTGGCTGTTTCATGTAGTTTTGTCAGAAAGTGATGTGTCAGAATTTTCACATCTGAGATAGCTGCTCTTTTAAGCTGACTGGAAGCATCAATCATAGGTAAAATTTTCCCGCTGATAGTTCTCTTTTCCCTCGTTATCAAAAAAGAGGAATTTATATGTGATTTTTCAATGGAAATAGGAGTAGAAAAAAGCCAGTTCATTTCAAAGACACTTTAAAAAGACCGAATTTCTATTTAACTTTGAAAACAAACTTGAACTGATATTCTGAGTTCTATTAGCAATCATGACTGCACAAGCCCCCATTATCATTCCTTACACCTTTATTTAGGGGAGCTAATACAAAACTGTTCAAAGTATGATGCTCTGGTGATTTGGGGGTTCAATTCTGCAGATTCTGGAAGAGGGAGAGGAAGCTAACATTCTACATACTTACTAGCTATTTAGGACTCTTCTAATTCAGCCCTTTGCATTCATCGTTTATCTCATAATAATCCTCACAGTAACCATTTGAAATAGGTGTTATATTTCCCATTTAACAAATGAGGTTAGTGAAGCTCAAAAAATTTAAGTGACCTGCCCAAGATTCTTTGGCTAATAAATAGCAAATTCAAGATTCAAGTTCAAATCTTTTTCTTTCAAAGCCTGAACTCTTTGACATAATCTATTTGCCATTAGGATTGCCTTTTTGAAAATTATAAAGTGAATCTAGCCTTAGTCTAAATGTAAGTTTTGAGGTGTTAGTTTTAAATTGAAACACTCAAACAGAAAAAAGAGAGCGAGAAAGGAGGAGAGAGGGAAACAGAGAGACACAGAGGAGAAAAAACTCTACCCCAATTAGTATGATATAATCCAAAATGACTTAAAGTGAGATTCCAAAGACATTTTGTTTGGTCTCAACTATCTCACTAACTAGCTCTGTGACCTAGGGCATCACTTGAGACCTCAGATTTCTCATCTATAAAATGAGGATGTTGAACTCAATGAACTTCATTTCCAGCATAAAAATGTTCTGTATATCTGAGTGAGTACTAGTTGAAGTGTATTTTCCTCTTTTCAAAGTCATATTGGTAAAGCGATCAAAGGAAAATAAAACAGGAAGGGGAATGAAATCACACACCATGCATTTATTCCATGTGATCTTTTTCTATACTTAATCTCATTAAATTCTGGCAATAGTCCTGTGTGTGTTATAATCCCTATTTTATTGAAGGGAAAAAATACAGAAATAGTTCACCCAAGTTGACTAGCAAGATAGAGTGTCTAAGGAATGTTTGAAAAGTTTAGCTGGAGGACCAAAAAAAAAAAGCAAAAACCCCACTTTTGACTGGGTGCTGTAGTTCAGTGTTTAGCGCACTGGCCCTGCACACCAGGGGTGGTGAGTTCAAACCTTACCTGTGCCTGATCAACAACCACAACAAAACCCCCACTTTTTTCATTCTGTAAAATAAATATAGTGCATTGAAAGCCTCATTGACTTGGAATAGACCATTTGATCATGCAAAGTTAGGTAAGTATGGGTTATAACATACAGAATCTCTTTATTGTACAGTTTCTATATGAATAAAGTATATTTATGCTATAATTGTGCAGTGAGGAATGAACTTTTTAACTGTCATGAATGTTTATGAATGCCCAAACATTGTTTCTTGAGCCAGTGAACCAAATTTATTTTTTTGCCTATTCATTAAAAATCAAACCTCCATTCCCCCACTGCTAGGTAATATGGAGGAGAAGGACTATGGCATCTCACAATTTGAGTACACATTCCTGTTGTACTCAGCATGAAAATTTAAAGAGAGAACAACAAGATAGAGCAGTGTTTCTCAACCTTCCTAATGCCAGGATGTATTTTCATTGTTAAAAAGGGGTCGCTCTTTCATATGAAAGATGAATCACAACTATAGCCTAGGGATGAAGGAGGAAAGGGAAGGGGGAGGGTCAATAGAGGTAGGGTCAATAGTGGGTCCACACCTATGGAGCATATTGCAAGTACCAGTTGGATCTATCAGGTGTAGAACACAAATGTCTTAACACTGTAATTGGGTAAATGAGGTGAAGGCTGTGTTAATTAGTAGGCTGTAAGCACTCCAATTTGTACAAATAATCAACACGTTGAATCCCACAATGAAATAAACGTATTCATGATCTATGTACAAATGGCTTAATAAAAAAAGGGGGGGGGCTCAACCCACAGGTTGAGAACCGCTGAGATAACGGTTGGAGAGGCAGAACAACTAGATAAGTGGACTAGACCTTGCAGGGCAGTGGCCAAGCTGAGGATTTTTATCTTGTCCTTAGGGAAAACAAGAAGTCCCTAAAGTTTGCATGATCCAGATTGTAGTCCAAAATACTCATTTGAGCTTCAGTAAGGAGAACGGATTGTTGCAAACCATAGAAGCAGATGAGCTAGGCAGGATGGGGTTGCAGTAAACCAGATAAGAGGAAAAAGTGACTTATACGAGGAGATTTTCTCTCTGTCTCTTATATATAACATTAGTTATATATAAAAAACAATGGAACTTGGATATAGATGGCAGGAGAGATGTGAGGGATAACTCTTAGGTTTCTGTCACATGCTACTGGGTGGTAGATCTGGAAATGTCCCAGGCTGGAGGTTGACAACAGTGGCAAATGGATGTTGCAACAAGCATGTAACAGAGTGCAGTGATTTGCAGCTGAAATTCCTTCTAAATAATGATTTCTAATATATCCTCCTATTAATGCCCCTATATTCCTTAGAACACAAAATCCCCAGGAAAAGTATAATAAACCTAATGATGTTTATTTGAGAGAAAAAGTCTTTTGATAACTTATTCTCTGTTTCAGACTAGCATTTGTGCTTTCCCCTTAATAAGCTTGTCACAAAATGTGAAATCTCATTTATTGTGGATAACTAACAGCTGGTGTTTTTGAGGAATGAGGGAAATAAAAGTGCCTTTGGCCTGATTAGAAACATTAAACATACAAGATTATCAACTAGGTTCTTTGATCAAAGTAGTTACTCAAAAAGAGAAAGTGAGGTAGTTGGAGTTTATATGTATTTTAAATTGAGCACAATTTTCACTTTAGCTTCCAAATGGCCAAGAAGGTGTGTCCTCTTTAACGAATCTATCTCCTTAACCAGTGACTTTTTTATATGGAATGCTCAACTGACATTTTTTTGCAGTGGGCTTTAGGTAATACGAGCAGCTTACTGATATTCAAAATGACAAAAATCTGGTATGTAATTTTACTTATTATGATATTACTGACCAGATGACCTTCATTTATTTCTGGAATGGTCCTTCATTATCTCCCAACAATTTCCATTCGAAATTGAAACTTCAAGAAGTTCACCTGAACTTCATATTGGAAACATACCCAAACTTATTTCAGATGCTGTGAATGCGTTGTTACTGCAGTGACTATTTACTGAACTCTGCTCAATCCTAGACTTAGTGTCATACTTCAAGTATCACCCAGTTTATTTCCTACAAGATGCTCTGATGCAGGGAGTATTAGTTTAGCCATTATACACAAAAAGTAAAACACTAGAGATTGTAGATAACTTTGGATCATTATTTTAATACCTTATTACAGTCAAAATATCTCTCTAAGGGAGAAAGAAAAATGTGGTGGAAAGGGAATAGAAAGAAGGGAGTTTCCTCAATTACTTCAGGATATGAAAGTGCTTGCTTTTATAAATACCTGCCAAGAATCTTAACTCTTGATATATTTGGCCATTATTACTCTCTTCATAATGACCTATTGAACATTTTCAGGGTGCCTGTGGCTCAGTTGGTAGGGAGCTGGCCCTATATACTGAGGGTGGCGGGTTCAAACCCAACCCCAGCCAAACTGCAATAAAAAAATAGCTGGGTGTTGTGGCGGGTGCCGGTAGTCCCAGCCACTTGGGAGGCTGAGGCAAGCGAATCACTTAAGCCCAGGAGTTGGAGGTCGCTATGAGCTGCGTGATGCCACAGCACTCTACTGAGGGCAATAAGGTGAGACTCTGTCTCTAAAAAAAAAAAAACAAATAAATAAAAATTTCTTTCTGTTATTCTGTAGACATTGGAAGAGTATTCCCCAGAAGTAATTAGAGAAAATCAAAAACAGAGAACCCGAACATTCTGTGTTAAATCTTGACTCTGTTGAATGAATCTACAGACGATTCTCCATTTAACTAAGAAAATCTACCATATACAATCATGAAAGTAAATCATTCTTCTGATGATGAAAAATAAGTTTAAAATCTCCCAAACTTACTACTACTTCCTAGTACAGAGTTTTCCCCAGAGCCATGAGAAACTCTGACCCAGTCTCATCTCCTTTCAGAGCTCCACCCCTTCTCTAGTCTCTTAATCTTAGATACAGAAGGTGGGTGGGAGGCCTACTTCATTCTGAATTCTGTGCTGCAAATGGGGGACACAAAATGAGTGGCATTTTCCGATGCAAATTAAATGTAAGCCTTGAATAATTAGACAAAGAGCAAAAAACATACAATAGGTAAAAAGGAGTCTAGAGGAGGAGGTAAGAGGGGATGAGGAAGACTTATATCCAGGTCTCATTTTTCTAGTCTTTACTGTTTTACATTACCCAAATTAAATATCTTTTATTTCTGTTCACTTCTTGAATTTTGGGAATTAAACTCCATGTCTTTCTCAAAATATCAGATATTCTAATTCAGTACATATGAGGCAGGGCCCAAAGAGCTGCATTTTAAACAAAATCTCCCAAATAATCCAGATACACATTAAAATTTGAGAACCAGTTGTCTAAAGAAGTCACTTATGTCTGCTGTACATTTCGTCCTTGAGGAATAATCGTCAGCCACACCTAGAAAATACGAGGAGTTTAGCTAAAAGGAAAAAGTATGCCTATTTGGATGAGTAGTCCTTGGGGGTGTAAATTCTCACTGATTTGTATGCGAAGACCTCCATTTTTAGTTAGGATGAAACATTTTGTTTAAAAAGAAAAAAAATCCTCCAAACCAAGGCCGAATCTTTTTGCTGTCCTAAGCTGTTAACAATCTGAAGCGTATCCTGCCTTCTGGAAGTTAAAAATTTATAAGTAGATCAGAAAATGGGGGCGGAGAATAAGGTGGGAAATGAAAGCACTTTCATGTGGCAGCTCAAGAGTTTAAACGTGGAGAGGTTATTCACTCAGGTACACCATTTTATTTTTATCTCCTTCCTGGAATATTTGGATCTGACCAGTGTGTCTGATGGCTTCTCTCCCAGTGCCGCCTCCAAAGAAAAATGCTTATGTAAAGAAGACAAGTGTGGGAAGGCAGGCATCAGCTTAACAGACCAAGGAGCTCAGCAAATCCACCCACTGCTGCTTTCCCGGAGCAAATTCCTGAGAGATGTTCTTCTAGAGAGATGTCTAGTGCTTTACAATGCTTCCCCAGCCCTTTGTGATACGATGATTTCCTCCTGATAGCTTAATTTTATTAGATCATATGAGCACAGTCTGTAAATGTGAAAACACTTAAAGGGAAAGAGAAACTTTCAAAGCAGCTGTTTAATGTAGGTTTGGAAAAAAAAAAAAGAAACCAGGAGGGGGCAAAAAAAGAAAAGTTAATCCAAAACCTTACAAAATAAAAGCTATTTAAGCGGGCCAGCTTTCCTTTTCCCTGTATAAGTAAAATATTCATGAATTCTGCCGCTGTGGTACTGTATGCTAGATGCAATCAAAAACTCTTATGTGGGAGCAAAAATCACTGAAAAGTATACTGTTACCTTACAATGCTTCACAGAAAATCCATGAAATCTGCATTGCAAGGCACTGTCTCTTACTATAGCAACATTGCTTCACAAATTTCCAGGAGAGAAAGCAATGATCTTCACTTTGTGTAATGCTATTCATAACAAGATGCCTGGAGCAGGTAGCTGGTGGATGTAAGAGCTAAGGGTTCTAAAAAACCCTGATAGGAGGAGAAAGCATTGAAAGGGTCAGATAATCACATTCAGGGTCTAGTACATATCAGTCCCCTACAATTCAGACTAGGGAAACATTTTGTGACCTAGAGAGATGTACTTCTTCATGAGGCAGAAAGACAACTCCAAAGACATGCTGTTCCAATGATGGCTTGCCCTCCATGGGTGATGGATCAGAACAATCTCTTTGACCACCAAGAAGGTGCCCTCTTTCAGGTGTCCATCCCTCTGTCCAGGCTTCCATTGATCCATTTGTTCATTCACTGAGCATTTTAGTGTTTACTGTGATTTTTACATCATGAACCAGAAATGGCTTAGCTCTTACCTCCTCACCTCATAAAACTTTCCCTCACATTTAAATACATAAAGACGGATTGAAATTTCTCGTTACAAAGGGTGAATGGAGCCCAAATCTACCTCAGGCTGACCTCTGCAAAGTAAATAGACTAGGAGAGGATGAGTGGTAACTCATTTAGAAGGCCTCAGCAGGGTCTGCTTGCATTTCCTACCTTATTCCCCACCCCTATTTTCTTATCTAGTTGTAAATTTTTAGTTTCCAGAAGGCAGAATATGCTGCAGATTGTTAACAGCTAGAATAGCAAGTTTAAAGTAGAGTAAAACCACCCATTTTATAGGAAGGGACCACCGAGGGGCTTAGGTGAGCATTAATTATAAATAACAACTGGAAGCTTGTTAAAGAAGTGGTAGTAACATCACAATGCTCTTCACATTCTCCAGTTGGAAGATAGCCTTTCTCTCTCTAGATAGAATAAACAGGAGGTTTATTCTCTGGAGGTGATACCAGAGGACTCTTCACTTGTAAAACATAAAGAGCAGTGAAGAGCAGAGTTCCTGCACTGAAGCACAGGTATATAGTACCAAATTACATTCTAAAGGTTGAGACCCCCCTCCTGCTTTAATCCTCTGTCAGCTATCTGGGCACAAATTACTAATTATAGCCAGATCTTGGAAGAATGTTTCCTACTGCATTTAACAACCTGAAGGAAGTAACATGGGATTCTCTCACTTAAAAAATAAAAAGCAAAGAAAACTTCACTCATTTCAATGTGCAATAAAGACTATCACCCCCAAATCCTTCCCATAAGAATGGACTCCCATTCTGTTAATTTCACTCCTTAAGTAGGAAACAAACAACAACAACAAAAAAACAAGGATAAGTAGATACTTTAGGAAAATCTCTGAAGAAAACAAAACAAATAGACTATTTTATACAATATGTTTTTTTCTATGTGAGAGGAAAAAAAGTCTGAAACAAACTAAATCATTTATTAACAAAACTGAGAAGATTTCTGCCATTAGGTGGGGGTGGGGCACAGGGTTTCTCCAGGGATGCTGAAAGTAGTAAAGTGTTATTGTAAATTTATACTGTGATACTACTCACATGTAGCTACTTATATTTAAAGTAAAACTGAACCCAATTAAAAATTCAGCTCCTCAGTTGCAGTAGATCATTTCCAGGCTCATACCCGCAACCCGCAGGTGGTGACCTAGTGACTGCTGTGTTGGGCAGTCTCAGAGCATCTCGTCCTCACAGAAAGTTCTCCTGGGCAGTGCTGCTCTGCAGGGAAACGTCTGGGGCTATAAACAGGAGTGGGAAACATTTCTTCCTGAAAATTTGATAAAGATAATAGTGACAGCATTAACAAAAGAATGGAAGTGTATGTCTTTCTGAACTCTAGCTTATTCTAACTAGGTGTCATTTCTTACAGCCATCGTAGATAAGAGATTAAAGAAGTGAAACCATAAAGGCATTCATAGTCTAACACAATAGAGATGTTATTGATACTAGCAATGGTTTAAATTAAACACTGGTTATTTATGGTATTAATAAATTTAATACATTTGCAATTCATATTTGCATCATACAAAATATAGGCATTGTTATAACTTTAAAATGTGTTTTTGTTCCTACTAGCAAATGTTTATCGTAGGATTCATTATTTAATCTACTAAGCACCCATTTTATTTTAGCACTTATCAAGAGCTACAGTTTTAGACAAACGCAGATTTTTTTTTTTTTTGGAAAAGAGTCTCATTTTGTCACCCTTGGTAGAGTGCCATGGCATCACAGCTCACAGCAACCTCCAACTCTTGGGCTAGAGCGATTCTCTTGCCTCAGCCTCCTGAGTTGCTGGGACTACAGGCACCTGCTACAATGCCCAGCTATTTTTGTTGCAGTTGCCACTGCTGTTTCAGCTGGCCAGGGCCCGGTTTGAAAGTGTCACACGTGGTATATCAGGCTGGTGCCCTGCCCACTGAGCTACAGGCACCACCCAAATGCAGATAGTTTTCATCTAAAACAAGATATTTTTTGTCACTGAAGATAAACAGTGAGGTATTTTATCATTAAGAAAGTGTGTGTGCTGATCCCTGAAGTGTGTGTGAGAATAGCCCTCATTGCAAAGTCCCAAAGCTGGAGATTCTGGCACAATTGTGGAGAGGGAACACTTGCAGACTCTTGGTGAGTTTGCAAACTAAAATAGCCTCTTTTGAAAGAAGTATAGAGAATCCTCAAAGAACTCAAATTATACCTCCTATTTGATCTCACAATCCCATTACTACGCATCTACCCAGAAGATAAAAATGATCATTTTATCATAAAGACATTTGCACTAGATTGTTTATTGCAGGTTAATTTACAGTTACTAAGATGTGGACTCAACTCAAGTGCCCATCAACCCGTGAATAGATTAATAAACTATGGTATATGTATACCACGGAGGACTATTCAACCACAAAAAAGTTGGAGACTTTATATCTTTGTATTAATCTAGATAGAGTTGAAGAACATTCTCCTTAGTAAAGTATCACAAGAGTGGAAAAGTAAGGATCTAATGTATTCAATACTAATATGAAGCCAGTGAACGAAGTAATACACGTCCACACAGGAGAAAAACAATTTAGTTCAAGTGAGGAGAAGGGGGTAAGTGGGAAGGGGCAGAGAGACGGGGAGTGGTTGGTGTGCTCTCACCTAGGGGCACAATGTAAGAGTACATGGCACAATTACAACAGGGACCTTACCTAACAAATGCAAACATTGTTTCCTCAACATTTGTGTCTTCATGTTAATCTGAAATTTAAAAAAAAGTGCATGTGGAATGGGGTGAAAGGAATCAACTGTACGTAATAGTAATGATAACGTTTCCTAAATGACTTCTCAGTTGCAGGCACTGTCCTGCGTTATTCAATCATCCTGTTTTCAGAAGGTCTAGGACTTCTTTGAGAGTCAGATGAAGTTGTAGCTGTATTTATTCAGTGGTGATGGTTGTAGGGTTATTTATTCAAAGCAAAATGTAAATGTTTTGAAAATACATTTCAAATATTATTTATTTAATTCAATTGTCTAAAAACCATTCATTTATTTAATGAATATTCATGAGCATTTACCAAGTGCCCAACCTCCTTATAGAAGCTGCAGAATAAAACAAACTAAATAGTCATTCTCAT
This sequence comes from Perodicticus potto, assembly GCA_963574655.1. Taxonomy (NCBI): domain Eukaryota; kingdom Metazoa; phylum Chordata; class Mammalia; order Primates; family Lorisidae; genus Perodicticus; species Perodicticus potto. Next base: position 13,091 of record CAUYRH010072052.1, read on the forward strand.
ATTCTAATTTACGAAATAAGATAACAAGCAAATACATGGATATTATGTCAGGTAGTGATAAGTATGCTAATGAAAAATAAAGGTGGCCAAGGGACTTCCTAAGGGAGTCAGAGGAAAAAAACAGAGTGAGCATCTACCCACAGTTTTTGCTTTTCCAACCTGATCAGAATATCCAGTGAAAATGTTACTAGTTTTCCTCCAACATTTTTGTGCTGCTAGACAGCATAGCTACTCTCAGCCTACCTGTAGAGGGCAGTTCACAGCAGGGTGGCAAATACTCTTTTTTTAAAATTTCAAAATATTAAGAGAAGATGCATGTTTTTTGATACATGGATAGCTTTTATAATGCCTAAGTTGGGGCTATCAGTGTTCACCATCACCCTAATGGTCTTCATTGTACCTATTAAATGGGTTTTAACCTCTACCCTTCTTGGTTGCCAATGACTCTACACCTTTCTGTACCCATATCTGTCTAGCTTTTAGATCTGAAGTATTGGAGAGTATCTGTGATGTTTGTTTTTCCATTCTTGAGATAATTCACTTAGAATAATGGTCTCAAGTTCCATTGAAATTGCTTCAAAAAACATTAGTTCATTCCTTTTTATTCCTAGTAGTACTCCCATGTACATACACACATATACCACACACATACATACATACATACCACATTTTATTAATCCATTCATGAATTGATGAGCAGTTGGGTTGATTCCATATCTTTGCAATTATGAGTGTGCTGCAATAAACATTCGAGTGCAGGTATCTTTTTGATAAAATTACTTCTTTGTCTCTGGGTATATACCCAGTAGTGGGACCACTGGATTGAATGGTAGGTCTACTTTTAGTTCTTTGAGGAATCTCCATACTATTTTCCATAGAGGTTGTATGAATTTGCAGTTCCACCAACAGTACATAAATGTTCCTTCCTCTCTGCATCCACACCAGTATCTATTGTTTTTTGACCTTTTCATAATAGCCATTCTAACAGGGATAAGGTGGTATCTCAGTATGGTTTTAATTTGCATTTCCCTGATGATTAGGGTTGTTGAGCAAATTTTCATGTGCTTGTTGGCTATTTGTCTATTGTCTTTTGAAAAGCTGTTCATATCTAAAATATTTAGGAATATACTTAACCAAGGAAGTGAAGGATCTCTACAAGAACTACGAAACACTGATGAAAGATTCCTCTCTTGAAATGAGTCTTCTGAGTCCTCTTTAGTTTTTCCAGAGCTGTGTTAGCTGTCTAACAGCTGGTGGCATCACACTTTTGGCTGTTCCTTCCATTGTCTTCTGCCCTGCCCTGTGCAGGGCCTGCTGCTGAAGGTATGTGACCCTGATTCACCAAAGTGTGCTGCCCCACCTCAGAGGACTTCCCTTAACAGTTGCTTCTATTAGTCCCTGAAACTTCGCATTTCTCCCATAGTCTGTGCCCACTGAATTAAAGAAATACACCCGGGGTGGCTTACATTTTCCTAAGATAAAAATGTGTATTTGTGTTTCTGATGTATGTGTTATTTTCATAAGGGTTTTAACTTCAAGCAACTTCAAGAGAATCAGTCCCTCAGGGTGGGGCCGTGTTTTCTATTTTTAAAAAGTCACCTTCATCCTCCCCTCTACTTAGCTTGTGCTTTCAGTGTGGTAGTTTCTCAAATCTCATTGCCTACCTGTTTTCACTCAAAAGCTTTACTTGATAATACTTTATGAAGTATATACTGCAATGTCCCCCATAGTTCAGTGGCTTTAGAGATACCACGAAGTGGAAAAATGATTTGTTACTCTTGAAATGCTTGTAGTCTGTGGAGATAAATACAAGGCGCATGTGGGTAACTACAGGACATTAAAGGCACCATATGTATAAGATAATAACTATGGAAAAGTTTTAAATAAATAGAAGCCCAGGCTCAGGGAAATTAGGGAAGAAGTTAATTTGTGAATCTCAAGCTAAGATGGTGAAATAAAAAAATTGGAACTAAGGAGGTTACTCCCAGTGTGGGGAATAACTTCTGGAATGAGCTAAACACATGTGGGATATAGACCGTATCTCAGCCTGGCTTAGTCAGAGGATTTGATCTGTGGCGAGTGACAAGGTCAAAAATGCTAATTGGGACTAGTTAACAGCAGACTTGGAAACCAAGAAAAAGGATATAGTTTTATTTTAATAAGTAATAGGAGCTGCTAGCCATTTTTAAACTGAGACTTACTCAGGAAAATGAGAACACAAAAACATTTTAGAAAGCATTCACAATGATTGGTCATTTATTTGTCATTTTCTTAGAAAATAATAATATGCTTTTTTTGCACATGCAAGGAAGATGCTTGCTCTGGCCCAACCTCGTAGTTTACGCCTTCCTAATGTTGGCTCACCTGCCTATTCCACACTTGGAACAAGCCAGTCTAACACTCCCAACACACCCAGATGCACACACGTGCACACCCACACATTTCTGTTGAAACAACACCTTCTTTATGTAAAACAGATCATCTTCCAAGTTTGAGAAAATGGAGAGCTTCTCTTCTTCTGAAACTTGGAAAAAGATCTATTTAACCTATAAGCTCCCCAAGAGTATTTCCTTAAATCAGAAGCACAGATGTCTCTGCATCTATGGGGAAACATGAAGTTTCTCACAGGCACGCAAACCACTTAACATCAGATGTTAGCCATATTTCTTGTTTTGTGACCTCTTTTATTCCCTCTTCTGCTACCTTTCGACCCTCTTCTCAGAAACAAAAAATGACTAGAAATTAAAAATAAGCATTATCACAACCTTCTCATTTTATTAACAGAGTTAGTCAGCTTTTTCTAGCTTATTTTTTGGCACATTGCAGAATTTTGGGTCACCCAGCAGTTTGGGTGGGACTGCTTTGCCAGGAGAGAGAGGCAGCAGATTGGTGGGTGGGTTCATTGTTCTCTCTCTGGCCCTTGTCAGCCCTCCTGGTCTTGGGTTTCCTACCCAGTTTGCAATCTTCTGGCAAATGACATGAAGGGGGGACACGTCTGTCCCACCATCATCTCCTGGAAAGATCTGCCAGAAGCCAGAGTTATACCAATGATAAGCATATCATACATTCAGCATCGCAGGGCACCAGGTAAAAGCAGAGTCAATATTTTATTCCTTTAGTTGGCAAAAACCATCTCTTTTATCTATTACCCCCTATACAATGTTTCATTAATTGATAAGGGCAGCACTTGCCCATGTTTTTATTTTGAATGTCACATTAATAAATTGAAAACCCTTTTGGTATCTTAATGAAGTGGATGATTCAAACAAATTATCTCTTTCAGAATCACAAATTCTGCCTCATTGTTGAGGAAATTTCTAAGCTATTATCTCTGGACAGTCTGTAGGCCTTGATTTCAATAACAGAGTATCTCTGTAGAAGGGCTTTTGTGCTTCCAGAGCGATTTCTGTTGGCTCTTCCATTTCAGTTGCACAATCTGTGCGCTGATTTTTCTCTCTCTGATTTGTAGAACTCAGCATTCTAAAAAAGACAGATGTTGGCAGAGGGTTTGAGGATAGTATATAAAGTCTGGACTGTGGTTGAGCTGACTCCCTCTGTATGGAGGGGCAGGGGAGAGGGCAGAGTCGTCCCTCCCTCTGACTGAGGGGTGGGTCCTCATGTTCAGGCTGCTGATGCAGAACTCAGCTTAAATGATACAGGACGTGAGGGGGCGGCATCAAGTACAAAACAGTGAAATAAATTACCATATATATCATGTTCTGCTGGGTAAGATAGAAGTGATGTGTGTAATGAATCAAAGCTGGGAGTAGTTCTGGTGCGTGGTGATAGCGAGGGAGACAGAGCTCTCGGCCGCATGGCCTCAGCTTGGTGGCTGTGAGTGAGGAATATGTGAGTAAGCAGAAACCACTCACCGGAATGTGACAAGGGAGGATGTTGGTGAGGGCACAGGAGACCTGTAGTTATTGTGGTGGGGATCAGTTCTTCCGCCAGCCCAGCACTCCGACGTTCCTGTGGGGAACTCTCTCGCCCTGCGGCAGGCAGCCTTGTGTGCACGCAATTAAGGAGCCTCGCCTTCCTGCAGCTGCCTGAACGTGTGACGCAGGCTGGACCACTGTCTGTCTGTCTTCCCGGATCTGGAGTAGAGTGATACAATGGTGGAAACAGTGTGCAGCTGTTTCATGTTGACAGCAGAGCCCTGAAGAGGTGGCCCATTTGTTTCTGCTCCCCAGAGTTGACCTGATCGTTCTCTTTCTTCCAGCCATGGCTGTTCTGGTTCTTGATGATGTAAGTTACCATGAGGCCTAAAAGTCACTTTGTTTTCTGTTCACATGAGCCAGGGTCAATTTCTTTTGCTTGCAATAAAATATTCTGAGGTGTTGACATTTTTAGAATAGTTGGGCTCTAGTTTTATAATATTCCAGGTGCTACATTTTTAGAGTAGGACACAACTTGACCGTGTGCCACGCCAGTGTGCAGGCTGTCTGCACGAACTTCACGTGGTCAGACCCCAGAAGAGGCCTGGTGAAATAGAAGGGGTAAAGTTAGGGTTTTTAGGGGCTTTCATGAACAGAAGGAAGAAGACGTGGCCTTTGTGGGTTATGTCGCAGGGCCTTTCTGAGGCTGACTATGGGAACAGTTTATGAACTCTGAAGCGTACCACTTTCTCATTTGTTGCAGAGCAATAACCAATGAAGTCTGATGACGTTAGTGAATGCCTGGCACAGGGCTTGGCACATGGAAGGTGCCTCGTTAACTGCAAGTGCTCTTATCCCTTCTTTTTAAGCTCTCTCTCTCAATCTCCCTTTCAAGATTCTAATGAGGTTGGTAGATTAAACAATGCATGGTAATGAGATACGTTTTTTCCCAGGCTTCCTCAGTAGGGTCGATAACAATGTGGAGTATCTGGATGCAGTTCTGTCTTCTCTTGGAAACTTTTCATTAGTATGAAATATTTTATTGGCAGCAGGCACAAGAAAAAGTATTAAGGAACTCAATTGTTTAAAGCGGATAAAAGCATAATGCGTTATATAAATTTCATGGCTGCCCAGGCTTGACTGGCTAGTGGGGACAAATTGCATTCTATTAACATTTCTTCATTTCATTAGGTAAATGAACAATTAATCCCCCACTGGTGTCTCTCCCAGGGTCCTGCCATTCTGCTGCATCATGTGAGCACAGACACTGTTGTGCAGCTGCTTCATGGTCACAATGTGATACCATTGCTGCTTATTCCTGACATGAGGGTATCTGCCTGCCCCCTCCTCCCTCACGGACATCCCTTGCTAAATTCATATTTCCTTTGTCTTTGTGCTCCAGGGCCAGCCTGATTGTCACTGAAGTCGCCTGCCTCTTCACTTTTGGACTGTCTTCCTTCTCTTTGAGACATGAGACTACTCCATTAGTCTGACCTGAGGGTGAGAGTATGGAGAGGCAGAGGCCGGGCCATTGTTGGCAGATTATTTTCCTACTCTTACATATGTGGATTGTTTATATAACGCCTTCCTTCTTTTCTAGAAAAAGTTTACTTTATGTTTATTACATATGTTATATATAAACTTATATGTGATAAATTTATATATTACATATATCTAAATCAAGTAAGCAAATACTTAGGACAATGATGTCACCCACTCCACGTGAAATGTGTCTCAGATACACTCAGTATCAGACCTGCGCTGACATGTTCCTTCTCTTAGGGAAAGCTAAATCAGGGCATACTGTCTCAATGACTGAACGATTTTGCTTTCGACCATAGTTTGATTGAAATTTCATACTATAACAGAAAGTAATTATTTTTATTATAACCCTTTAAAGAGTAAAATAAGTATTGTTAGCACATTTTCCTTTATACAGAGGTTGTGAAAATATTAGCAAAGCCATTCTTCAGGTACTGAGAATAGAACTTGAAAGCAAGACAGTGAAGAAGTGACAACCTTTAGAACAGAGAGAGATAAACTATAGTTGCTGTGACTAACTTCTGTCCAACAAAACTTATGTAACTTGGTACATGGGTAAAAATGGTTTAAAAAAGTAAATGCCACTTTTGCAACTATATTGAGATGAATAGTTAATTATAAATTTTAGCATTTCTCTTTTCTCTTTGGTTAATTTAAGGCAAACATCTGATCATTGCTAAATGTCAGGAAAACAAACTAAAATATTCTATGAAAATATTGTGAATTCATTAAGATTTTTCAGTGAAGCAAATTATCCTGGCTGGGAGAATGTTTATATTTTTTCAAAGATTAAAAATGGAAGTTTTGGCAAATAAAGCTGGTCATTTTGCATTCCAGCGTGCGTTCATTTGTTTCTTTCTCTATTCAGTTTCGGTTCTGAAAATTCTCTGAATTCTTTTCAAATATCTGCCATTTCCTCATTTGGTTATAAGGTCTTGCATTTGTTATAACATCCTCCTTTTTCCTAGGAATTATGAAATCCCAATTAATATGACACTCATGCTACATTTCACAGTGAGAAGCAGAGATATCCTATAGTTGTTTACATAAGGCATGTCACTGTAACGATGAGGACAGGGATTTTGAAATCTGATTGTGATGAGTCCAAATCTGAGGTGTACCACTTGCTTATTGTATCACCCCCAAGGACTTCAGTTTCTTTACATACAAAATGGCAAAACGTCTACTCACCTCAAAAAACTGTTGAAAAAATTAAAAAGAAATCTTGACACATCCTCCCATTACGTACAAAAATATATGTGTGTGTGTGTCTTCATCTTGGAGGTATACTCACTTCTCTAAGACCCCATTTGGAAAATGGTTTCTTCTCGGTATCAGAAGGACTATTGGCCATTCAAATCTGGAGAGGTCCATTCTTGCTTAGAAGCAGCAGTTCTCATGGTCAGGAGATGGGGCATAAAGTCCTCATAGTCTTCACAGTTGGTCAGTTTATGGAAGCTCCTAAGAGGCTCAATTCTGAAATCAAGATTTGGTAATTAGGATCCGAACGTTACTGTTTTTTGAGCATGTGATCTATTGTTGAATGCATACAGGTGTTAGTAGGTGTATTTGCTATATGCATCTTAAATTACTGGAGGCACATTAACTGTATGTGTCTCCAATGCGTGCAGATGTTTTAGCCGGCAATAATTGATATTTTTCTCTTTATGCCAAAGAGAACACTGTTATATTTTATACGGTACAAAGTCCATGTAAAAGTGCTTGGAAACCTTATTTATAAAAGTGTACATTGAAGAATTATTTAAAATAGGATGATTTTTAAGAATTAATGTCCAATACTGGGGAGAATTAGGTAAATTATTCTAATTTTAATGGCAGAATATAAGATTTTAAAAATTATGTAAGGACAAGTACAAGTTAAAAACAAAGTTTAATATTCCTTATTGAAAATAAGTGATTTTTCTCTATTTTGTCTTTTAGAACATTTACTTTAGAAAACTTATAATGGCAAGTACTTTCTCTTCCCTTTGAAATGAGCATAAATCCCTTTGAGAACTAGATAGGACTTTTGTCATCTTTATGACCTAGGAATATTTTTCTTATCTTCAGGTTAGATCTTGGAGACTTCTTTATTTTATTTATTTTTTTACTAAATTTATTTTGAGTTGATGTGAGTGTACAGATAACCAGGTCAAAATACTTGATTTTGTTAGGTAGAGTCCCTCTTGTGGTTATGTCCCCCACACAAAAAGTGTGCCAAGCACCGCTACCCCATGCCCATTCAGTGAGACCCACCTCTTCGAAATGTAAACACTGAGGGACATACCACCTTTACCTGCCAGTTTCAGTAACAGTAGGAGTTTAGGCTAGGTGTGGTGGCTCTTACCCAGTAGTCCTAGCACTCTGGTAGGCTGAGGCTGATGGATTTCTGTAGTTCAAGGGTTTGAAACTAGCCTGAGTAAGGGGAGACCCCATCTTTACTAAAAATAGAAAAACCTAGCTGGATGTTGTGGGGGTGGGGGTGCCTGTAGTCCCATCTACTCGGGAAGCTGAGGCAGGAGGATCTCTTGAGCCCAGGAATTTGAGGTAGCTGTGAGCTAGGCTGATGCTATGGTAGTTTACTCTGGACAACAAGGTGAGAACCTGTCTCAACACAACAAAATGAAACAAAGCAGTAGGAATCTAATTTTCAGGGGCTCTTTGCTCCAAGTTGCAGGTGTATCTACAAAGTACCATGTGTGACAAATGGTGATGTCAAGTTGTCCTACTTGAACACTAGTTATTGTTTACTTTGAAAACATGTATATAAGGGAACATATCTGCTTAGCTATAATAAAGGGTGAGACTTCTTTCTGTCTTTGCAGTCCCTTTGATGTGTATCACATTCTAATTTAATCCTTATTCAAAAATAAAATTGTTTTCCTTTTATTCTGCCTTTGTGGGGAGGTTTTCTAATTTGGAAGATAGATTTTGTTTTTAATTGTATTTACCCAAGAATGCTAAAGTCTTAGTAATGTGAAAAATATGCATGTGATAGCAAGTAAAAAATTAATGTAAAATTACATATCCATATATTTTAATAACACACACCCACATATTAGAAAAACATCTATATAGAAAGTTAGTGGTATTATGGGTCATTTTTTTATGCCTTTTAATTGTCTTCAGTATTTTTCTGTAATTGCATGTAGTATTTCTAAGGCTAGAAGATAAATTATTTTAAAAGAAAATAATTTGAGGTTTTTTTCGATGATATTCTGGAATTTGAATGCAATCATCAAAATTAGTGAGAATAAATTACAACTCTATTTTTTCCTTCCAAACATCATGCATGTTTCATAAAGTTGTTATTCATGAGTTGTGGAGGAGGACTTGTCCTCAGAACTCAGAAAAAGCGGTCGTGGGTGGGTGGGAAGCATCAGTAAGCCCTGGAGCTACTGGTCTCATCTCTTGGTTGGGCATACAGAACACATATCTTCCAGACACTTTGGTAAAGAAGGACAGAGACAAAGGGCCTACAAAAGTAGTTGGAAAATGTCTTTCAGTTATTAGGTGTCATATTACTTTAATCTCTTTAGCTTCTCTCTAGTAATAACCATATCTAACTTTCAAATGGTGACAAGTATGAGTAAGAAATGAATATAACTGTGTCAATGACGGCAATGAGTTAAAAGCACAAAAAAGAACATGGATTCTGGCACAGGAGAAAATCCAGTAGCAATTCTCCACAGACAGCAAATAATTTGTTTGAGTGCATAATTAATAGATTTGTCAGAAAGTACTTAGATTGTGAAATATTGCGCGTAGCCCTCTTTGCAGATGGATTAAGATGAATGGGTCTTCCTGCAACATATGAAACCTCATTGCTCAGCGGCTGGAGAATTAGAGAATTGCTGCATCTAGAGTTGTGTGAGTCTCTGCCTTTTTGCGTTCTCCTTTCCTTTTCCCTGGCTGCAGGGGGAAAATGAATAGAATGCTTTAATTCTGATATTGAATGGTGTCCTTTACCTAAAGGGCATCCAAGCAGACAAAATTAAATCAGATGCTCAATGGGGAAACTTTCCACTAAGCAGGAATTTAAAACAGGGAAACATATTAACATGTTGAAAAATGGTTAAATTAAGCCGATCTATGGATCGAAGGTGTGACTTTTCAGCAACAAGCCACAGATGTATTTCATGTGCAATTGCCTGCACACTGAGAGGTGACATCTGCCTTCTTTTTACCCTTGGAAATATCCATGCGATGCATACCTGGGGGACTCTTATATGAATTGGCTGGTTTAAAACAGTATGATGAGAATCCAGATTCTATTTCTTTTTAGAATACAACTGACTTGAGAAATTACCTATCAACGGTTTGTGCCTGAAAATTCTTGCTAACAGTAAGGATTATGGGCCTTAATGACTGGGAAAAGAGGACAGTGATCCCCAGGCAGAAGCCTCCATTATTTTAATTGCCCAGAATAGTTGAAATTCAAGTGAATAAGAGTATTTCATTCCCTACATTTTCACTTATGGAAGTTATGCTGTGTTTGGGGGAAGGTGGGTGATGTTTTTAAATTTTTGTTTTGTTTCATTTTTGTTTTTCACTCAATGGACAGAAGAACTGGGGACAGGGTTCAGTATCTCAGTAACCAGCCTGATGTGATGTCCTTTCTCCTGAGCAGATATTTAGCAGAGCCACGGAGGTGAAAACTACTTCTCATTTCAAGGGGAGGGGATCATAAAACACATGCTCATTAGTGGCTTGTACAAATTATTTTGCAAGGCAAATGACTGTGATGGCACTAGTTAGCACTTAATTAGCTATTTCACCTTCCAGTTGTCCCAGTGACGCCAAAGCAGCAGAGTCTAACCAGGGCCGGCGTTCTTCGTCAAGCTTCATTCACTAACCATGTTTTGAGGATCCATTTCATTGATTTCAAAATGTGGTTCTAAGACTTCCTGAATCCAAATCACTTGTAGTATTACAAATGTAAATTTCTATGTCTTATCCCCACATCATTAGGTCAGAACCGCTGGGTTGTAGGCCTAGGAATCAGCCTTTACCAGAATTGGGAATACTTTTACATACAAGAAGCTCATAATTTTTTGCCATAAGTTAGATGCAATGTTTTTTAGAACTTGAACCAGGAAATTTCCGATAAAAGGAAAGGACGGGTATTGTGGGGTGGCTTTAGAATGTATAGCTCTTTTAAATTACTTGTAGTTTACTGTTTTAATGTTCACTTGTTTATTTACTCATTTATTCATTCTTTTCTATTTTAACAAATATTTATTGAGACTCTGTTATGTGTCAGGAACATGCTAAGTTCCTGGGATGTGAAGGAAATGTAGCGTGGTGTTTCTTCTACCTTTTGCCCTGGAATTCATCCAGTTGCAGGTCCTGGAAGGCTCATAAAGCATTGTTGGCTTTCAAATCAGATCAGCTTCCAGTCTCAGGACTCCTGTTCCTTGTCCTGTTTGTCTTAGAAATATCTCTAGACTCTCCTGGAGTTTTTGATCCACAGATACCCTGTAGGTTTTTATTTCTATTTTGGTTTCTTCTATTTTTTTCTTTTAAATATATATTTTCTTACACCCAAAGGATGTGAGATTGGGGAGTAGGGAGTTGATTGGGAAGCAGATAAGAAATTATATTCTATGAGAAAACTCAATAAATGAAACTAAAGGTTCATGTAAGAAAATTTGTTTTAGATTACAGATGCCTCAATAATTGGAATAAGTTTTGATAGTAGGTTAATATTAAAATTACCAGTGAACATACATAATATTTTGTAGTCTGTTTATATAAGGAAAAATATAGGAATATACTTTATGATGAAGTAGAGCCATTCAATATTACCCTTTCTGTTTCTCTAACTTTGTTGGTTAGCATCAAATGGAACACTGGATTTATTCAAATAATATGTCAATGATGTTAAAATTACAAGAGTCTAGTCAAATAAATTACCTTGTGATGAAGATTTCTGATGGATGAAATGAAAATATTCTAGAAATAAAAGAAGTGTGGGTATTAGATGACCTTTTTAAGTCACTTTGGGAGGAAAATTAAATGGGAAATGAATTCTAATTCTTATCTCTCTCAATATATCATAGCAAACTATATGGAAATATATTCCCATGGTAAGCTAGAAGGAATGACTTAATGATTTAAAAAATCAGGTTTGCAATGATTAGAAACCATGGAACAGTCAGTTTGAATCTCAAAACACTTAGCTAAATCTTCCCTTCTTGCAAAACATGTCAATAGAATATCTAATTCAGACCCTGTGTGGTGTGTATTTGTGTGTGCTTTATAAAGGAAGCAGTAACGTGAAAGAACAAAATTGAAGGATTTTTACAAAAGTGTAAGTCTCATAATGTTGCTTTCTTTTAGAAACAACTAATCGCACAGTCTTCTTTCTAAGATTTCTGTAAAACGCTTGACAAAATAGAGGAAATTCATTGTTTATTTCTTCTCCACTGCAGGAGAGCACGCTTAGAATTCTCTGCATAATGTAACACTGCCCATTTTTAATTAACCCCAAGGAATCTTGAAAATATGCAATCAGTGTAAAGGGTTTGCTTGCTGCCTAAACCCATCATGCATAAAAAAATTGTATTTTCTCCGTCTTTGGTAGGAGATGCTGAGGGTGACAGTTCCTCTTAAAAGTATCAAGAAAGACCTTGGAAACATCAATAACCATCCATGGGTAAAGCCAACGCCTATGGAGCAAATGTTATTTTTTGATTTAAGTATTGCAAAAAAAATTCTAAAATATAACTAATTTAAGTGTAAATTGTGTCAAGCATGACTGGGTGCTAGAGATGATAGGAATACACAGCCATGCTTTCTGCCAATCAGAAATCCATATTCTCTTTTGACATGTGGAGCTTGGTGTCTTACTCAGTATAAAACTTTTACCATTAAAAAAAAATCAGAATCTATCGATAGAAGAGCCCGGTATCATGAGGAAGACAAAATTCCTCTCTATAATTCCAGGCAAACAAGTATCAGTCAAAACCAGGCAAAAGATATTGATCTGATTTTAGCAAACCAATCTGCCTAAATTATGTATTCTAGATTATCTTTGGAAGTTAAAAGAAAAAATGCACTGAATTTGAACACTTATATTTTTTTAAGAAGCTTTATTCCTCAAGGACCTAAATTTCAGTATCAAGAACTGATTCCACTCCACTGATTCTGATGCTAATCAATCTTAGCATCCTTGTCAGCAGTTAGCTCAGTAAAGGCAGCTCTCACAATGGGATTGAAAGGAATCTAAAATTTACTTCTGTCAACTTTTCAAAGAAATAATACCCTCTCAAGCGGTATCACCTTCAGTGTGATGGCAGCTTAGTTTCAGAAGAAATCTTCAGAGAAGGGCTCTTGAGATGTTTTCTTTTTAAACAAAGTAAATTTTGATCCAGTAATAAAAACAAAACATTCTAAGAAAAATTAGAAAAAATTTAAATCTAGAACAAAGTGTACATCAGTAATTCTTTTCTCTAGAAAACAATCAGTAAAAACATTTTGGTGCACTTCCTTTCACCATAGAAAATCTTTCCTTTATTTTTAATATAGTTTTGCTTATATTTTTAAAGTAGTTTTTTTAGAATTCTGGATTGTTTCTGATGAACAAAAGATTATACAATTTTACCCATTAATTAATTTGGACAGTTTTACCCATTGCAAATATCTTCTTCCAGTCTGCTCTTGATGTTTTAAATTTGACATATGGTGTCTTTTTGGGTACATTAAAAACAGCATAATCAATTTTATAAAAATGTTAAGTCATTTTTATATCTTCTTTAAGAAATTCATCTTTGTTTCTTTATAAAAAGATATTCTCCAATATTGTCTTCTTAGAGTTCAGACTTTGTGCTGCTCTTTTTCACATTAATTGATGGTAGAGACCTGTATGTTAATATATATATTGACAATCAATACAATATCATTTATTGATTAGACAATCATGTATGTATATTTGCATTGCAATAAAATTCTCTATAAATACAGATTTAATTACTGGATACATAGCATTTTCATTGTTTTAACATTTAATTGTGAATTTTTATTAAGTATTTGAAAGTTATTTTTAATTTTTTAAAGTTCTTTTTCTTGTTCATCTTCCAATTTTTTGTTGTTAATTTCTAATTAGCAACACTAATATCAAAGTATTTTTATGAATTAGTTATTCTTTAGCATTAGTAAGGCTTCCTTTGTTGCATAGTTAATGCACAATTTTTAGGAAGGATTCTTTTATGCTTGTGTTAGGGCCCACCCATGGGGGCCTCTAAAGGTTCACTCAAAAATCAACTTACAAAGGGCAGATTAATTAGGAGAAAGTCATACAAATTTACTTATTTTGTGCACACGGGAGTCTTCAGAAAAAAGACCTGACACCCTAATGGGATGCAGATGTTTGCCTCTCAACTTGAAATTACGGAAAGAATAGGGATGTGGATCCTGACAAAATAGAGTATGGGAAAGGGAGAATTCTGTTGAGGGTCCATTAGTAATTACTAGGGAGAGTTCGGTGGATTTGAAACATATACACTGATGTGGAGAAAGTCTGTTGGACCTGTAGAATGGACGACAGTTTGTGACAAAATTCTGTCCAGGTTTATTGACAGCCTTTAGTTTCTTTCCCTTCCTGCAATATTGATTGAATTAATGAAAATTAAGGGAAGGGACCAGAGGTAGCTGTTTTCTTCTTTGATAGGTCCAAATTTTAGTCAGATAATGGAACTTGGAAGAATAACTTTATCCTGTGCTGTCAGAGAGATGGTCAAGAGTGTGTGGTGGGAGATCAGAGAAATCTTAAGGCTCGTTTCCAGTTGGACCTGGACAAAGCATAAAGGTATCAGTTCTGAGAATCCAAATTTGAAAAGAATGTAACTACTTTTCATGAGGTATTAGTTTCTGTACATATGCATGATATTAAGCTTCACATTTTATAAACATTTGACTCTATCAATCTCTATTAAATAAATCTTATTAAGAATAGTCATTTCCTGGTAACTAATAGAAGTTACATTTAAAATTAGTAAAAACAAAGAAATCTGGAATTTCAAGATAATAAGCCTGAAATTATGGATGCATCTAAACCCCATACATGTAATTAACTTTTAGAATAGATTCATTCTTATGAAGACACAAATGGTATTCACAAAATGAGTTCATATACAATGTATATAACATAAAAATTCATATACAATTTATATACCATAAAAATTACCACTGTAACCAATTTTAAGCATATAGTTTAGTGGTAGTAAGTCCATTGATATTGTTGAGTAATCATCACCACCATCCTCTTCCAGGACTTCCTTCACCTTGGGAAGGGAAAGGAAAGCTATGTACCCATTAGACAATAAATACCATTCTTTCCTCTTTCTATTATTATTATTTGACTTGTGTAAGTACTCTAATATAGTATTTGATTTTTTTGACTAGTTTATTTCACTTAGCATAATGTCCTCAAGGTTCATCTAGGTTGGAGCCTTGTGTCAGAATTTCCTTTCAACACTGAATAGTATTCCATTGTATGCATATCCCACATTTTGATTATCCATTCATTTACTAGTGAATACTTATTCGCTTCCAGGTATTAGTTAGTGTGAATAATGCTGCTGAGAACATAGGTATACA
This sequence comes from Perodicticus potto, assembly GCA_963574655.1. Taxonomy (NCBI): domain Eukaryota; kingdom Metazoa; phylum Chordata; class Mammalia; order Primates; family Lorisidae; genus Perodicticus; species Perodicticus potto. The sequence goes on from CAUYRH010072052.1 coordinate 28,108, forward strand.
AATATCTCTTTGAGACCCTGTTTTCAATTCTTTAGAGTATGTGCCAGCAGTGAAATTCCTGGATCATATGGTAATTCTATTTTAAATTTTTTTGAAAAACAACATTTTTAGCCACAGTGACTGTATCATTTTACATTTCCACCAGCTATAAATAGGGTTCCAATTTCTCTACAATGTCATCAAAAATTATACCACAAATTTTTCGCTTTTTTACAGGAGCTTTCCTAATGTGTAGTAGGTGGTATCTCAATGTAGTTTTGAGGTACATTTCCTTCATAATTAATGATATGATCATCTTTTCATATACTAATTAGATATTTGTATATCTTCTTTGAGGAAGTTTCTGTTTAAATCTTTTGCCCATTTTTGAATTGGGTGGCTTGTTTTTATTGTTGAGTTTTACAATTTCTTTAAATATTATGGCTATTTATTCCTCATTAGACTTGTGATTTGTAAATATTTTCTCTCATTCTGTGGGTTGCCATTTTACTCTGTTGTTACTATCTTTCGATGAATAAATTTTTAAAACATTTATGAAATCCAATTAGTCTATTTTATTTTGTTACTTATGCTTTTGGAGTTATATCCAAGAAATCATTGCCACATGTAATGCCTTAAAGTGTTTACTACACACTTTCTCCTAAGAATGTTAAAATTTCAGCTCTTACTTTTAGGGCATAGGTCCATTTTAAGTTAATTTTTATAAATGGAATTAGGTGAGGGATCAACTTCATTATTTTTCAGGTGAACATCCAGTTTTATTAACACAATTTGTTGAAATGATATTCATTTCCCTGTTGAATGGGTGTGGGCACTTGTATTAAAAATCATTTGATCATACATGAGGGGGTTTATTTCTTGATTCCATTCCATGATCTATAAGTCTGTTTTTGTCAGTATTACACTGATTTAATTGCTGCATCTTTGCAGGAAGTTTTCAATCAAGAAGTGTGAGTTCTCCTGTGTTTTTTTTTTTTTCCTCAAGATTTTTTGGCTATTTGGGACCCTTGAGATGCATATGAATTTTAGAATGTCTCTTCTATTTCTACCAAGAGGTCATTTGAATTTTGATAGGTATTGAATGAAAATTTAGATTTCTTTGGGTAGGGTTTCTTTGTTGGTTTTGGTTTTGGTTTTACCTTTTTGAGACAGAATCTCACTCGTCTGTCACCATGGGTAAAGTGTTGTTGAGGGCCATGGCATCATCCTAGCTCACAGCATCTTCAAACTCTTGGGCTCAAGCAAACCTCTTTGCCTCAGCCTTCTAAGTAGCTGGGACTACAGGCTTCTGCCACCACATCCAGATAATTTTTCTATGTCTAGTAGAGAAAGGGTCTCTCTCTTACTCATGGTTGTCTTAAACTCCTGAGCTGAAGCAATCCACCTGTCTCAGCATCCCAGTGTGCTAGAAATATAGATGTAAGCATTGCACCTAGTTTTAAAATCTTAGCCGTATTAAGTGTTTGATTCCATGAACTTGGAATGACTCTTGAGTTATGCATGTTTTTTTTCATTCAGAAATATATTGTGGTTTTTCTTGTACAATTCTTTTTCCTCCTTTGTTAAGTCCTAATTATTTTATTTCTTTGAATGCTATTAAAAATGGAATTGATTTTTGATTATTGAGTCAATCACATACAAGTTATAGGTGCACAGATTTTCTATTTCTTTATGGTTAGTCTTGGTAGGTTTTGTGTTTTGAAGAATTTTAAAATTTTATCTAGGTTACCCAATTACTTGGCATACAATTAGTATAACAGTCTCTTATACTCATTTTTATTTGTATAAAATCAATAACAATGTACTCACTTTTCTTTCTTATTTTGGTTATTTGCGTCATCTCTCTTTTTTTTATTAGTCTAATTAGGTAAAGGTTTGTCAATTTCATTTATCTTTGTAAAAAATCAAATTTTAATTTTCTGAATATTCTCTATTATTTTTTCTGTTCGAATTGTTTCTCTCTGCCCTAATGTTTACTATTTTCATTCAACTTGAAGGACTCTCTTTAGCATTTCTTTTAGAACAGGTGTAGTAGTAATAAACTTTCTCTATTTTGATTTATCTGGGAATGCCCTAATTTCTCCTCATTTTTGAATGACAGATATAAAACTCTTCATTGATAGTTTTTTGTTTGTTTGTTTGTTTATCCTCTGACTATATTACTCTGCTACTTTCTGACTTCCAAAGCTTCTGAATCTACATAACCTGATTTTATTGAGGGCCACTTGTGTGTAATGAGTAACATCTCTTTTGCTGCTTTCAAATTTCCCTGAGAGAGTTTGGCTTTCCACAATCCACAATTTGGTTATAATATGTCTTTGTATGGATCTCTTTGAGTTTCTCCTACTTAGAGTTCTTGAGCTTCTTGAATGTTTATGTCATGTATTTCATAAAATTTAGACAGTTTTCAGACATTATTTTTTAAATATTGTCTCTGCCCTTTTATCTTTTATTTTGGGACTCCCACGATCCTTATATTGGTCTCTTTGATGGTCCCTTAGTCACTTCAGCCAGAGGGGAGTGAGCAGCAACAGTGGATGGAGGTATAACAACAGTGGTGACTACCTGTTTATCTGTGCCTCTGTAATCAGAAGCAGCAGCCATGCTGCTGACATGAGAGAACAGATCTCTGGTATTTAGAGGACATTTTTTTTGCCCACCTTGCTTCCTTCAAGCTGTATGCAGGCTACTCCAGGAATACAGGTATAGCTTCCTGCCATGGGGCAAAGGGGCGAGGCATAAAGAGTTGCTGCTAAAATTATGATAATTTGTCATTCAGACCTCCTCTTGCAAGTTGCAAACCTTGTATAATCTCTGTAGAGTTCCAAAATAGTTATATCAAATAGTCTGTCAGTACAGCTTTCTAGGTAGGTAAATAGATTTTTGGTGTTTTCTACTACTACGTTTCCCAGAGTGCTCTCTGATTTGCTGAGGTTGATTAACACCGAACGCTGTGTTCATGCATCCATCTTGTTTCAGGGTTTTGATGTATTCCTGATGAATTGTTATTTTTATCGTTATGAAACATTGGTCTTTTCCCTTCATAATGCCTTTTGCCTTAACTCCTTGTTCATCATTTTCCATTTACTTATGTTCAATCTTTATTTGGTATGATATTATTTGAGGTGGGTATCCTGATGTTTATAATCAAGGAAAATTTAGTTTTATCCACAGGTTTATCAGTGTCTGTGCACACATTACTTTTTCAATTCTTGACCATCTTTAAGAGTTTAATTACTCTTTCCATAGTATGTATTATAGTTACTATCAGTGATTTATAAATTTTAGCAGTCTTTTTTTGGGAGAATGTTTTTATTTTGCTTTCATTCTTGAACAGTAATTCAGCTTTGCATAGACCTTTAGGTTTTTTTTTTTCTTTCCTTTTAATTATTTGAAGATGTGAGGCCACTGTCTGTGGCTTCTTAGTTTGAGGCATTTCTTGTCTCTCATTGTCTTTCCACTGAAAGCAATTTTTACTTTCTTTCTGATGGAATTTACCTACCATTTACATCTTTTTCTTTGCCCTCTGTGGTCAAAATATGCAAAATATGATGTATATGTCCAGGAGTAAATTTGTTTCTGTTGATTATTATTACAAATTAAATCTAAAGTTTCACATTTTAATTAATTTCAATAGCATTTCAAGAATTCTCTTTCATTTTTTCTTAGTATACATATTTTCCCATCCCAATTTTCCTGTTCTCTTTTTTTGTAATTTTTTTTCCAACTTAAATACATGTATTCTATTATTCTTCATTACATTATTTCCCCCCCTCACCCCTCCGTGGTAAGACAGAATTGATTTACAGAAAAGAATACAGAAAACACCAAAGCTCCTGGTAGAGGGAGAGATTTCAAGTGGGGAGAGAGATGCTCTCTCTGTTCCTCTCCCGATCTTTCCCCATCTCCTCCTCTAGACCTCTAGCCTCAGGGTATATAGAGGTGTATGGGTTCCTTGGCCAGGACACGAATGAATACAGTCCCTTCCGCCGGGGGCAAGGTGAATGAGTGCATCAATGAATGGACACAGTCCATCCATGGAATTCAGGCCTAGGAAATTCACAAGAAACTGACCTAGGCATAGGAAATGGGGGTTCCACATTTAGTC
>CAUYRH010072053.1:0-13596 GCA_963574655.1 Perodicticus potto
CAAATGTCTTCATATAATAACAGAGAAATTGCCAGGAAGGCTATGTTAATCAGTTTGATGAAAATAGTTAAGATTGTATATGAAACCAGCACACTGTACCCCTTGATTGCACTATTGTACACAGCTATGATTTAATGATAAAGATAATAAAATTTAAAAAAAAATGATACAGCATCCTTTCTTGATCAGAACGCTGAAGAAAATAGTATATAAGGCACATTTCTTAAACTGATTGAGGCCATCTACAGCAAACCCACAGCCAATATAGTACTGAATGGAGTAAAATTGAAATCATTTCCACTCAGATCAGGAACCAGTCAAGATTGCCCATTGTCTCCACTGCTTTTTAACATTATAATGGAAGTCTTAGCCATCACAATCAGGCAAGAGAAGGCAATCAAGGGTATCCAAATAGGAAAAGAGGAGATCAAACTGTCACTCTTTGTAGATGATATGAATATATACCAGGGACTCAACTACAAAATTCCTAGAACCAATCAAGGAATATAGCAGCATCTCAGGATACAAAATCAATACTCACAAATCTGTAGCCTTAACATATACCAACAATAGTCAAAGTGAAAAAACAATCAAGGACTCTATTCTCTCTACAATAGTGCCAAAGAAGATGAAATATCTGGGAGTGTACCTAACAAAGGACGTGAAAGATCTCAATAAGGAGAACTATGCAACTCTGAGAAAAGAAATAGCTGAAGATGTTAGCAACTGGAAAACAAATGGTTCTGGATGAATTGGCTGGTGACTTGTAGAAGACTGAAACTGGACCCACACCTTTCTTCTCTAACAAAAATTGACTCTCACTGGTTAAAGGACTTAAACATAAGACATGAAGCTATAGAAATTCTTGGAAATAATGCAGGGGAAACACTTGAAAAAATTGGTCTGGGAGAATACTTTATGAGGATGACTCCCAGAGCAATTGAAGCAACATCGAAAATACATTACTGGGATCTGATCTAACTAAAAGCTTCTGCATTGCCAAGAACACAGTAAGTAAAGCAAGTAGACAGCCCTCAGAATTGGAGAGGATTTTTGCAGGTTACACTTCTGACAAAGGTTTGATAACCAGAATCCACAAAAAATTCAAACTTATTAATAAGAAAAGAACAAGTGATCCCGTTTCATTGTGGGCAAGAAACATGAACAGAAGCTTCTCTGAAGAAGACAGGAGCATGGTCTACAGATACATGAAAAAATGTTCATCATCTTTAATCTTTAGAGAAATGTAAACCAAAACCACATTGAGATATCATCTAAGTCCAGTAAGAGTAGCCCATATCACAAAATCCCAAAACTACAAATGTTGGCATGGATGTGGAGAAAAGGGAACACTTCTGCACTGCTGGTGGGAATGCAAGCTAGTACATTCTTTTGGAAAGAAATTTGGGGAACACTCAGAGATCTAAATGTAGACCTGCCATTTGATCCTGCAATTCCTCTACTAGGTGTATATCCAAAAGACCAAAAATCACTTGGCAACAAAGATATTTGCACCAGATTGTTCATTGCAGCTCAATTCATAATTGCCAAGTCATGGAGGAAGCCCAAGTGCCCATCGACCCATGAATGGACTAATACATTGTGGTATATGTATACCATGGAATACCATGCAGCATTAACAAAAGATGGAGATGGCTCAGCACCTAAGGCCCAACAGGCTAAGGCACCAGCCATGTACACCTAAGCTGTTGGGTTCGAATCCATCCCGGCCCGCCAAACAGCAATGACAGCTGCAACCAAAAAATGGCCGGGCTAGGTGGCGGGCGCCTGTAGTCCCAGCTACTTGGGAGCTTATGGATCTGTATAAAAAAAAAAAAAAAAAAAAAAAAAAAAGATGGAGACTTTACCTCTTTTATGTTTATATATATGGAGCTGGAAAATAATTCTTCTTAGTAAAGTATCTCAGGAATGGAAAAAAATATATACAAGGTACTCAGAACTACTATGAAACCCATTTATAATCACTCACGCTTTCATATGAGAGATGAATGACAACTATAGCCCAGGGTAAAGTAGGGAAGGGGAGGGAGTTGGGAAGGGAGGGGAGTGCTTTGATAGAAGGAAGGTTGATGGTGGGACCACACCTATGGAGCATATTGCAAAAGTACAAGTCAAATCTATCAAGTATAGAACACAAATGTCTTAACACTGTAATTAAGTAAATGAGATGAAAGCTATGTTAATTAGTAGAAAGTAAGCACTCCAATTTGTACAAATAATCAACACATTGAATTGCCCCCCCAAAAAAATGAATAAAAAATAAAAATAAATAAAAATAAGGAAACTATTCTTATTTCATGGGTTACATAGTGTCAGCACAAATCCGTTGGCAATAGTTTTTTATCGTGTTCTAAAAGACTGCCAGTTGCAATATAGAAAATGAAATATATCAGTCTGAGGATAAGATCTGTACTAAAAGCTAGTAATAAATGCTCAACAGTGGAAGGTTAAGATGAGTCTGGATATTAACAGCCTTATAAATACCACAATAAAATAAACATACCAATAAATAATGCAAACAGAAATATCAATGAGGCAATTAAACACATACCTAGCTTGAAATAAAAATGTATAATTTACCAAGTTTTAGGAATTAAGAAAGAGAATAAGATTCCATCACTGTACCCAGAATGTACCTCACTGGCTAAAGTCCATACAGTTACCTAGGGGATAATATAAGCATTCTGAGCACCCACTACTCCACCTCTGGAGAAGAGATGTAAGGTTTGCACAGAAAGCAGGGAGGAAATAGAGATAAGACTTTCAAATAACAGAAATGTTTATAGGAAAAAAAAGAGGGACAAAGAGGTGGAAAGGAAAGAAAATATTTTGAAGTCTGGAGATTCTCAAGAGATTCTGTTCTTGATGTGGCTTTATGGGAATACCAACATCTACATTGATATCTATGGTTCCTTTTCCTTTTTTTCCCCTAAAAATGTCCATGACTGAAATACTAGATACAGTTTCAAAGGGGCTTCTGATTCCTCAGCACTGAAAAGACCTTGATTGAAGTTCCAAGTCAGTCTGTTTTGCTCTTTGACCTTGTCTAGAAAATTCTATAAGGTGGCATGCTTGCAATGAACATAGATGATATCAGAAATTATTAGTATGCAAATAAATTTACATTGTGCAAATAATTATAAAAGCCATGAGCTAATGAGCTACTAGTAATTTCTATAAGCTATAGCAATAATAATTTTAGGAATAAACAGGTGAATTAGGATAAAATTTTTAGATTAACTTGAAAATGGAAGGCTGATGCAGATGAATATATTAGAGTATGACTGGAACTTGCTCCATGGCTTAGCCTTCAGGTTTATAAAAAAAAAAAAAAATTATGCAAAGATGTTTATCAACAAGCATTACTTCATATAGAAGGTTTCTCATATGCCATGTATTTAAAAATAGCAAGAAATTCCAGGCCAGATTCCTTCAAGGCTGAGAGGAGACTAACTGTTAAGATATTAGACCCTTCTCTTAATGTCTAATACAATAGGATTGGAAAATCAATATAGATAGAAGATATTTCTAGAAGACTAAAAATAGAATACTCTAGCACACTCTAGATGCTTTCCATAGAGCCCACCACTCTGAGTTAACCAATATCTAGTAAGTAGGAACTAAATAAGGGTAGGAATAGTTTTGTGTGGAGGAAACTTTATGATTGATTACTCTTTGAAATATCAGAGTCCACAAATTGGTGATTTGTCTTTCATTTGTTTTCCTGAGATTTAATTTCACATATATATTCCTCACAGTCATCTATAAATTGAGAGGTTTGTAAGTGATCTTTCAGGTCCCCTTTCTTCTCTGTTATTCTGTTGTTCTATAAATTATAGTAAGACAGACTGACTAAGAATAAAGTCCTCAGTGGCAATTAGTGCTGTTCAGAAATTAAGTCATCTCCCTTGTTTGAAGTGAGTTCTTTGATAATAAGTTGGACAGAAGATGGATCAGCAACCAGGACAGTCTTTCCCAGAGGATTCTGTAGCAGGTCAGAGACTGAATTCATAACTGCATCACGTCCCTTCTGACCTTCTGCAGTCAATGGTTGTGATGTGCCACAGTACAAGGCACTTTCACATGTGTTGAATTTGATCAGAATAACATTTTGAGGACTGAGTCAGGATTTAAAACCAGGTCTTTCTCCTTCATTATCCTCCTTTTTGAGATATACCCGCCAAAACCAAAAGAATTCACAGGAACAAGATTTTGCTTCCAGTTTACCTTTGTTTTCAGAACCTTCCAACACTCTGCTGACCCACTGAGAAGGATGCATCTACACAGACTCCAAATTCCTTTCCTGGTTTCTAAATGAAACCAGGTTTCTAACTAATTCAGATCCCCACAATTTTATAAGATTAGTCTGGTTTCTTTTTCACTAAATGGATAATACCTCTCACAGTACTGGATCCTCCCTGCCACTTTCTTGCCCACTTACACTATCTTTCAAAAGTTTATTTGGGTTGATTTATAATTTCACTAGCCAAATGCTCCTTAGAAATTTCACTGTGTACTTGCCCTTTCAGATCTATAAAAATGTTTAATAAAAAGGACCAGCAGAAATCCCCAGAGGAACCTCACTGTTTACACATCTCCATCAACAGCAGGCTCACACATTCCACTTTTTGTTTCCTCTATTAATACCTATGTGTGACAAAATATTCCTCCTAATTCCATGGTAACACTATTTGGAATAGCTTTGTTGTAAAACTCGACAAACTCCTTGAAACTCTCTCTAAACAAATTATGTTTGTTGCTTTTCTCCTGGTGTTTGTTTACTCTTTCAAACAGCTCAAGCACAGTATAGAAAACAGGATGCTTTCCTCCATTCATTATACAAAGTGGTCAATGATCCTACAACTTTGAGAGTTTACCAATATGAGTAAGATTCAACAGTCAATAGATTGTAGGGCGTCCTCAGAAGATCTCCTAAGAATGGTAGCAAGAGTGGAATTATGAGGAGTAAGCACAATGACTTATTTCACATATAGGTCCATTTATTCCCTTGACCTTCTTCAGACCCTGATAATGAATGTCATAAAGTTTCAGCATTTTCCTTATATCCAGCACTCCAATCAGGCAGAACATCCTGTTCCCTGGCCACTATTTGATCTAATACTACATATCTCACCTCTTTGCTTCAAAAGACATGATGACAGTGGAAATTTCTACATTTCAACAAAGACCAAAGCAAAGAATTCAGTGTGTCTCCAGATCTCCTTTCTTCCCCGAGAGCACCCTGATCATCAAGCTGTCCCATTGATTCTCCAGTTGAGCTTCTGCCTTTTATGTATGAAAAAGCTTTTATTTCTGGATTGCAGTCCCTTTTGTGCTGTTTCTTAAACTCCTTTATAGCCTGACTGGCTTCTTATTTACACCTGACCTGTCACACTTTGAGGTCTTCCCTGTTCTCACTTGAACAATCTTTTGCCTACTTTTCCCCCACTTTCACTTCTCTTACTTTATGAAATGGATGCAAAAGTTTTTACATGAGCTCCTAATCTTTAATGTGATATATTTCCTTGCCCTTCCATTAATGTATTTAAAGCATTTCCAGATTTCCTACAAGTTACAGACTTTTTAAAATATTACTTTCAATTTTAACTTAACGCACACATTGATTTCATCATAGTTCCATTCTGTAAAACTGAGTAATAATGTGATGGGATTTTTTTTTTTTTTTTTGCTTTCTTTCCCCTTCAGAAGTTTGAACATAGTTGAGTTGTGAGTATTATTGCAATAGTCACAGATTATTTCCTGCACCAATTCCTGTGTACTCCTAGGCCAAATCCCAGTATAATTCTACTATTTCCTTAATTCTAAAACTTCTTGCCCTATGAAGTAGATATTTGTATATGATGTTGTATATGATCTTCTTCCAGTCTTGGAGCATGATTTCCTTCATACTACTATTTGATCTAATTTTCCAGTGTTCTCAAAATAACTTTACTATCCCTACCCCATTTGGTTGGTCTTTGCTAGAAAATCCTAACCTAGGGTCTGGGGATGGGTTCCAGGATGCCTGAGAAGCTCCTGAAATCATACACAAAATCATACATTTATATGGGTATGTTTAATTTTGTGAAAAAGGATTCCATAGCTTCCATCAGTTACTCAAAAGAATTATAAGCAACAAGAAAGTTTAAAAGTCATGCTCCACAGTATCACTAAATATGTTACTTACTGAGTGTAAATTTCTCATCCACAAAAAATTTGCCCAGCATTATTTTGTACATTTTTGTTAACTGTTTTTATTTTATTTACTTGGTTTTCATCATTTCCTTATACAAAATGTTACAATTCATCCACTCCTCATGTTTCATAGATTTTATAACCCAATGAATAGTACCAGTTTCCACTAGCTTCTACTGGTCCTTCTACTAAGGCTATGAAAAGAAAATGGAATCTGGATCCTTAGTTGTTACCAATCATTCCATCCATTCTTTTTTATGCCTCTAAATTTTATATATCCAATACTTGGAACTTCATTTTTCTACAAAACTGTCAATTTTCTATCTGGATGGATGGATCACTTTGCCACTCCCAACACACCATCCTCATCCAGCATACCACTGAATCCTCTTTTCCTTTCACTTCTTCCTCCACAGCCCACTACCATGACTCTAGCAAGGTCTGTGTCAAATTGAATCTCATGCTTCCTCTGCACTTATCAACTTTCTCCCAATTTTTAGGTTAAACCCTGAACTGCCACTTAACAGATTCACTACACACAGAGCTCATTTTCTGTCCCCCCACATTAACACAACACCTCAATGCACCATTATATTTGCTGAACAAACCTCAGATTCTTTTGCAGTCTACACAGTAACACCATTATAAGTTTTATTCCCTACCCCCAGCTTCTTTGAACTAGGATTGAACTTACTGATTTGACTCCTACAATGGAAACAAGAATGAAATGGTAGGGAAAAAAGAATGCTCCACACCCCTTTTAAGGTTTTTTGAGAACCATTTAAAACAATTGCCAAAACATATCTTAAAATTAATTGTATAAAAACAAAAAATCCAATGTAGATTCCCAAAGTCTACGAAGAAAAACGAGTTTATTTTTAAAATACATAATACTCAAAATTCTTTAATATTTTATATCATCTTCTAATTTGAGAGCACATTTAATACATTTTTCTTCATCAACATTTTCAAAGGAAGCCAGAGGGCTACTTGTGATGGATATTCAAGGACTCTTACCAAGATGTTTTCGGGATGAAAGATCTCTTCAGACTTCCTCTCAGTAGCTTTTCAAGGCTGCTGCTAAACTGGTAATGTTCCAGTGACCTCAAGGTGTAAATTATAGCTATTAAAAGGCTAGAAGTACTCTCAGAACCAAAAAAAAAAAAAAAAAAGGCTATTGTAAAGCAGTAAATATAATGAAAAGTAGTCAATCTGGAAATCACGTTGCAAATATTCACTGAGATTAGGCAGTTTGAATCTCAGAGTTTGTTTCTATTTAGAAATAAAGTTAAAATTGGTGATTAGGATCACAGGCCAGCCTGTGATAGGACTATACTAACAACACTAACAGTGATGACAACTCTATTGAGTTTAATCACTATCTATAAAACTGAAGGAATTTTTCATGGAGAATCACAATGTGGGTTATAAGGATAACTTCTCTCCCTGTTGTTGTTCTAGGATCAACATGCTCCCCTACCTCTCTACTATCCTACTATGTGCTCCTCATCAAGCCACCTCCTCACCGTGCACACATTTGCCAGGCAGAGGGAAAGGAAGAATCCTCATAATGTGGAGCGCTCCCCTAATACAGAAACGATAGGAGCAAGGACTCCTACCATAGATGTTGGACAAGGTTCTAACAGCTGAGAGATGGGGATAAAAGCAACAGGTTTGGAGTCTCTGGGATAGGTCCAGTAATGGCAATAACAGCTCCACATCTTACACACATGCTATGTGCCAGACTCCAGGCCACCTACTGCATACAAACTGTCTTGCTGAATCATCACCACAATGCTTGAGGCAAGTATTATAATCCCTATTTTATAAATGAAGAAACTAAAGCTCAATGAAATGAATCAATGTGCCCAAAGTCTGTCTGACACGAAAACCTGTGCTCTTAAACAATACATCTAAATATACTGCTATCTCTGGTAATTTCTTTAGTCTCAGCAGCAATAATTAAAAGAAAAAGGGGGGAAAATTAACAGTAAAGGGGATGGTCATGTGAAATTCTATCACTGAAGAAGTAGAAGTTTAGGAACGAGCATTTTAGGTTTGTTTTCCTTAATTTAGATACTGCTTAAAAAAATTATTTTCAGGAAAATGCCTAAAAATTAATTCTGCTTCTGGTCATCAGGAATCACATCATAATAAATGATGTTAGAAAAAGAACTTTAAGGGCAGTGCCTGTGGCTCAGTGAGTAGGGCACCACCCCATATATTGAGGGTGGCGGATTCAAACCCAGCCCCAGCCAAACTGCAACAAAAAATAGCTAGGCTTTGAGGAGGGCGCCTATAGTCCCAACTACTCAGAAGGCTGAAGCAAGAGAATCACCTAAGCCCAGGAGCTAGAGGTTGCTGTGAGCTGTGTGATGCCACGGCACTCTACCAGGGTGATAAAGTGAGACTCTGTCTCTATTTTAAAAAATGAATTGAAAGCTTAGAAATAAATATTATAGTCACCTTAATTATTTTAAACGAAAGAAAATTATTTTTAATCTAAAACCATATTGTTTTAAAATCAATAGACTATTTTTTCCTGAAATCACTCCAACTAAATATTTTTCATTCACTTAGTAATATTATAAGTTAAAGGCCCCTCTACAACCAGAAGAGGAAATATATATCCTCACAAAATACACACAAGCATACACACACACACACCTGCTACTTTGTGACTTCTTTGCTGTCCTTGTTAACTGAAACAGATGAAAAACCACATCAGACATACAGAGCGGAGGGTTTTGTAAGAGGTTGATTTATTTCAAGAACTAACTTCTCTCAAGCTGGGCATCTGGCAAAAAAAATTGGATATTCTAAAGCATAGTCCTTATTTACCCTTTTCACCCATCTTTCCTAATATGCAGACTAAACCAGTTGTTAACAGGACCTTTCCTAGGGAACTCATACATCTCTGAAAGCATATCATCTCCCTTAGGATATTACTTTACCTGTAAATGTCCCCATATTCATCTTCATGGCTAAAACTAACTCCCTACAAGATTACACTTGGGATGTTGTTTGCTAAGCAGACTCAGTCACCCTTATAAAACCAACCTTGAGACACCCCCAAGTACTCAGAAAGGTTGTCACTTCCTGCAACAATCACACCTTAGAGGTTAATGCTAATTTCAGGATACAGCCTTTCTTCCTTTCTGCTTGCAGTGATTTCTACAAAGATCAAAACTGTTGGTTTATTCTGTGTTGCTGTGCTCAGCAGCCCAGGCTGCTGTTTTCTCAGGGAGCCAGTCAGAGAATCTGCAGCACATTCTCTGTTAAGGTTATATAATGACAGACTAATCCATGCAACAAGGAAGACAGCAGGCAGGAGTGTCAACTCCACAAAATGAAAATCGTTCCCAGGAATCTCTCTCCAGGACTTTGAAGGATAAAGGTAGTTTTACCTTAAATATTCAATGTGCATATCAGTAGCTCTAAGGATGGGGAAGAAATCATCTAATAATAATGTGATCATGTTCAGGGATTCTTGCAAGTCCCCACTGGAAAAAAATGCCATCCCATTACCAGGTTACAAGAGTGACATCTAGTGGACACATGTTAGAATGACAAAAGGGATTTCAAAAGTACTTTAGAGCAGGACTTCTCAACATCTAACATGAAAATAAATTACCTGGGTATTTTGTTAAAATGCAGATTCTGACAGTAGAATAAAATAGAATCTATTATTTACAACAAACTTCCAGGTGGTTCCAATATTACTGCCAATGCCACAGCTCCATGGAGCACTCAAAGCAGCCAAGACCTAGAACACTTTGCACCTGCTTTTATTCTCAGACGAGAAGAGGGAAGGGGCACTGGTTAAAACTAGGTCAAGTTAGTTACTATTGTGGTTTTTAATACTCCTATTTCACAAGTCCCATTCAGTGTGCACACTTAACCATCTCCTGTATGAGCAGAGCCCTTAAAGCTATATTCCTTTTCCCAAATGTTAGAAGCTTCCTAAAACCGTTTACTTCACAGGCATATTAATACAAGGACATGATCTGTTCAAGAGCCCACCACAGATTCACCTTAGCACCTAATATCTTATTAGTTTTCTTTCACTGTTCTTATATCATTTTCCCAATCCTGAATTATCATACTAATTTGTACCAGATCAAAACTCGCTTCTCTTTCTCCTAGGTAATCTGCACCTGAACAGGGATTCGTCAGGGTACTGTATTAGTGCTAAGCACACCTTCTCAGAATTTCAACAAGATTTGCCATGGACACCCCTAAGAACAGGACAGGATGTGCAACTAGATCCAATTCCAACTGTTTCCAGAATCTAGTCCTGTGTGATTTAACTGAGCCAAAGAAACTTGACCTCCACACAGGTCAGGCTCTTAGCTGTAAAGTAACATGTATGCTCCTCCACAGAGGAGCTCTGCCAGGCCTCAAACAAACTCCTCCCATGGAGGCTTCATTCACAGCTAGAATAGAACCCTTTCTTTGGTTCTGGGTCCACAGTTCTAGGAGCCCACAACACTGATTTCCAATACTAAGGGATACCAGTCTCACTTCTCCAAAAACATAGACACACAAATATATACATACATATATATATATATATATATATATATATATATATATACACACACACACACACACACACACACACACACGTGTGTGTGTGTGTGCATACATTTTTTTTTTTTTTGAAACAGAGCCTCAAGCTGTTGCCCTGGGTAGAGTGCCATGGTATCACAGCTCACAGCACCTCCAACTTCTGAGCACAAGCGATTCTCTTGCCTCAACCTCCCAAATAGCTGGGACTACAGGCTCCCACCACAATACCTGGCCATTATTTGGTTGTAGCTGTCATTGTTGTTCGGCAGGCCTGGGCTGGATTCAAACCTGCCCACTCTGGTGTATGCAGCTGGTGTATGTTAACCGCTTGAGCTACAGGCGCCAAGTCAATATATATTTTATATATGTATGTGAAACCCGCCTTTTAGTCCAATAGAGTTCTTCAATATACATTGATTCATCTCGGACAAATAATCATTTTTAATCAGTGAAAACCATATTTCAAATACATAAATAAAAGTGGAATTGTTCTGGTTTAAATGGGGTTAGAAACTTTGAAAATGTATCTACTTGTTTTCTCCCCAGGATGTCCCCTAGCCCATGCCTCCTGAATACTATTCATGTCTCAAATATTCCTTCCCACCCTAATTCCCGCCCCAGTCTACCAATCTCACAGAAATACAGTTTCAAAACCAGAAAGTATGAGTCACACACAATAGCTAAAACTATCCAAAACTCCTGTATTGTTCAAGGATAGTACTGTTCTCATTAAATAGATAGACCTAGACATAGCTGTTTCACTATAATTTGACTAAATTATGATTCTAATAAGATTTTAGCATATGCAATCAAAGGATTTATTCAAACGATGTACAACCTGATTTCCTAAAGGAAATTTGCTTTTAAGTCATAATTAAGGATCCTTGTGATGAGTAAACAACAGAATTGTTTATACCTCTTCAATTGCTCTTGGCAGTCCTAAAGGGGAAATTATGAAGAGGGAAATGTCACATAATTATTTCTCAAAAGTAGGATGAAAAGTAGAAAATGAAACTAAACATGCAGCATTGTATCATTGGCCTATACAGCATGGTGGGATTGATTGCTCCGCCTGATTAGAATCCCTGTTATACCACTGAATTGTGACCTTACACAAATTACCTACACTCTCTGCACCTCAGTTTTCTTACCTGAAAGCAGAGATAAAAGCAATACATACTTCAAGGATTGTTGTGAGGAATGAATTAATATGTGTGAAGTATGTGATACTGGTACATAGTAATCATTCATAAATGTTATCTGATGAATATTATATTAATATAACATTACTAAAAGTAATGACTATTAACATTCCCATTTAATGGAATATTTGAACAGGTATTTGATTCTTTTAGATAATTTGATAGGCACAGAAAACACAATCACATCAATTCCACATATATATTTAGAACACAAGAAGAGTTAAAAAGCCGAAGGAATTCCAGATTTATTAATTAAGATACATTGCATTCCTTGTGTCTCCTATTTTACCTCTTAGTGAGAAGCATTTAAAGACCATATTTGTCAAATGGAGGCAAATTTGATTTTTAAAAATCAAAAAAGTTTTTGAGTAGTCATAAGTACATTTATTCTTCGTGCAATAGCTCCCCTTGGACTTCATGTTACCTAATTTATCTTAACTTTAAAAATTTTGTTTTAAATCAAAGACAGCCAAACCTTTTCTAAGAAGTAGCCTAGAGGGTGTCAGCTATCATGCCAGTGGCCGGCACATCTGCCCTAATTTTGTTTGCCTCTCGTACTGCCCAGTGGCCTATATTCTTAAGATTGTGTCAGAGTCCTGGTCAATTGGTTCCAAAGTAACCAGGATCTTCAAACAAATATTTCATTTTGTTTTAAGGAGAATCCCAAATACATAAGGGTCAGGGCATACAAGTTTTAAGGCAAATATTCAAAAGCTACCTAACTAAAACCTTTAGAACTAATGAGGCTCAGAGAAATTCTGATAACCCATGCCTTAATTTACCAAAAAAACCTCAACTTTTAAATATTCTAACTTGTCAGAGTTAATTAATCCAAAAGTTTGCAGAAACCCCTGAAACATAATCTAAGAGATTTGCTAACACCTGTTCTTTTGTTTCCAATAAATCTCTAGGTAATTTGTTAAATAAGTAAACATTATCAATGGTCTTTGTGATTCTAAGAACAAGTATTTAAAATATTCTATGTTTCTCTCTCTTTTTAAAACTAAGAAAGAAATCTCCACAATTTTTAATCTCAAAGGGTAAGTATGTATCTTTTATAGAGATAGGTTCCCATCTTCTGGGCTTCTCAGAGATTACTTCTGAAAATCATTTTTGTCATATTTCATTTTGTTAAGTATGTATCTGTACCATATCTTAACTAACTAGATGATTCAGTAAACCAGAAGCACTATTCCCTTTAACAGTCATGTGATGTCACTATCCATGATTCTCCTCTAACTACATTTCTTCCAGTTTTGCTACATTTGGGCAATGGCTCTATGCTACAATTTCTGAAAAAGATCTGAGAAGAGCTTTTTATTTTTTTATTTTTTTTTATTTATTTTTTTATTTGTAAATATATGTATTTTACTATTCTTCATTACATTATTTCCCCCCCTCCCACCCCTCCGTGGTAAGACAGAATTGATTTACAGAAAACACCAAAGCTCCTGGTAGAAGGAGAGATTTCAAGTGGGGAGAGAGATGCTCTCTCCGTTCCTCTCCCGGTCTTTCCCCGTCTCCTCCTCTAGGCCTCTAGCCTCAGGGTATATATAGGCGTATGGGTTCCTTGGCCAGGAAACAAATGAATACAGTCCCTTCCACC